>JAPMOS010000016.1:570000-590000 GCA_027972325.1 Paratrimastix pyriformis
CACCCCACCCACCCACCACGCGCAAATCAAGACATTCTGCTCGCCAGAAGGAGGGAGACAGTCCAACTGTATGAAACATCAGGACAGACAGCCCCGATTGGCAGACACTTTTCTTGATCACACTCGTGCGCCGCCCTCCCCTCACAACCCACACCTTCGGCTCGGTGTTTGGGTCGCGAGGTCCCCCCTCCCTTGTTCCTTCGATCCGTCCCATTTTCCTCACCCAGTCCCTTTGCTCCACACACACACACACCTGCCCCACCCACGGCACACACACGCAGGCGGCTTTACGGTGCTGAGCACGGACGGCTTTGTGGGACCTGTCTTTGGGCTGAGTTTCAACAAGCTGTGGAACCCGCCCCAGGCCGAGGCAGATCTGGACATGGTCTTCGATGCCGTCATCACCGTCAACGTCCGTGTGGGCTGGGTGTTGAGGATGATGTGGATGATGTGGATGATGATCTGGGTGATGATGGTGATGATGATGACTGGATGATGATCGGATGATGATGATGATGATGATGATGATGATGATGATGATGATGATGATGATGATGATGATGATGATTGGGTGATGATGATGATGATTGGGTGATGATGATGATGATTGGGTGATGAAGATTGGGTGATGATGAAGATTGGGTGATGATGATGATGATCATGATCATGATTGGGTGATGATTCCCTCCCCCTCCCTCTGCTCCACACACTCACTACTCCGCTCCATCTCCAGTCCTCCCCGGAGATCAAGGTCTCTGGCGCCCTGGGCCACTTCCAGCCCGTGGAGCGGACCCCCAAGGCCCCCTCTGTCTCGGACATCGAGATCGGCCGGGGCGGCACCAACCAGTGGCGCTGCGGAGGCATCAGCAGCCAAAGCACCATCGCATTCTTCTTCGACATTGCCAACCAGGTCCGGGGATGGGATGGGGGATGGGCGGATGGGCGGATGGGGATGGGGATGGGGGACGGGCGGATCGGGGCTGGTTGGGGGTGGGGCTGGTTGGGGGTGGGGCTGGCTGGGGATGGGGCTGGCTGGGGATGGGGCTGGCTGGGGATGGGGATGGGGGATGGGGGATGGGGGGATGGGGGGATGGGGGGATGGGGCCTCCTCCCTCCCCTAGCGCACAGGCCACACCGCCCCCTCCCGACTCACTGCCCATCTCATGATGCTCTCCACGCACACCCACCCGCCACCCACCCGCCACGCTCCCCACAGGCCACACCGCCCCCACCCGAGTCACCGCCCTTCGTCCAGTTCCAGACCTGCTACTGGCACCCATCGGGCCGCAGGGTCATGCGGGTCACATCACACCAGTTCACGTCCGTCCTGATCCCGCCCATACGATGATGATGTTGTTGATGATGATGATTGAATGATGATGTTGATGATGTTGATGATGTTGATGATGTTGATGTTGATGATGATCGGATGATGTTGATGGTTGGATGATGATTGGTGGTGATGATGATGATTGGATGATGGTTGGATGATGGTTGGATGATGGTTGGATGATGATTGGATGATGGGTTGGATGATGGTTGGATGATGGTTGGATGATGATTGGATGTTGATTGGATGATGGTTGAATGATGATTGGATGATGATTGGATGATGATTGGATGATGATTGGATGATGATGATGATGATGGATGATGATGATGGATGATGATGATGATGGATGATGATGGTTGGATGATGGTTGGATGATGGTTGGATGATGGTTGGATGATGGTTGGATGATGGTTGGATGATGGTTGGATGATGGTTGGATGATGATTGGATGATATGATGTTGATGGTGATGCTGCTCAGTTCACGTCCGTCCTTATCATTGAATGATGTTGTTTGGAATGGCTGGATGTTGATGTTGTGTCACCGCACCCCGGTTTCACGTGGACCTCCGGATGATGCTAGCTCGGCCTTTTCTTTCTCATCGGGTAACCATATTCTCCTCTCGATCGCATCTTTCTCCACGCAGCTGGGCCCACCCTGCCCGGGCCCTGCAGGACGTTGGGGAGTCCTTCGACCAGGAGACGGCTGCCTGTCTGATGGCCCGGCTGGCCGTCCACAAGGCCAAGTCGTTCCCGCTGCACCAGATCCTCGCATGGGTCGACCGGTCCCTCATCCACCTGGTCTGTCTGCTGCTGCTGATGATGCTGATGATGATGATAATGATGATAATGATGATGATGCTGATGATGCTGATGATGCTGATGATGCTGATGATGATGATTGGGTGATGATTGGGTGATGATTGGGTGATGACGATTTCCCTCATCACATCATCATTGCTCCCATCCTACATCATCTTCCCTCTATCCCCCCACCCCCATCCACTCCCATCCACCTCTCTCAAACCCACAGCTGCAAAAATTCGCCCTGTACACCAAGCAGAACCAGTCGACCTTCCAGCTGCCACAGGCCTTCTCCCTCTTCCCCCAGGTCGGTATCCCCCCACACACACACGCCGACCCCCATGCGTCCCCAACTTTGTCCATTATCGTCGTCGTCGTCTTCGTCTTCATCATCATCATCATCATCATCAGCACCACCAGCATCATCACCATCACAGTCATCACCTGCATCATCGCTATCATCATCATCCAGTCATCCAGTCATCCAGTCCTCCAGTCATCATCATCAGTCCTTTGCTTCACACATCATCATCCGCGACGTACCCCATCCCTCTCCGCCCATCCTCCGCTCACCTCTGGCGCATATGATATGTTCATCCTCGCTCACACCCGCCGCACCCCCGCAGTTCGTTTTCTACATGCGGCGATCGCGTTTCCTGAGGCTGTTCAACCACACCCCAGACGAGACGGCCTTCTATCGGTCCGCCGTCATCCAGCATCATCATCATCATCATCATCATCATCACCAACATCATCAACATCATCAACGTCGTCGTCGTCATCATCATCATCATCATCATCATCATCATCATCATCATCATCATCATCATCATCATCATCATCATCATCCAATCATCATCATCATCATCATCATCATCCAGCCATCATCATCATCATCATCATCATCATCATCATCATCATCATCATCCAATCAATCATCATCATCCAATCAATCATCATCATCCAATCAATCATCATCATCCAATCAATCATCATCATCCAATCAATCATCATCATCCAATCAATCATCAGCATCAGCATTCATCCAGTCATCAGCATCCAGTCATCAGCATCCAGTCATCAGCATCCAGTCATCAGCATTCAGCCATCAGCATTCAGTCATCAGCAGCAGCACCATCACCCGATCAGCATCCAACAATCTCATCCTCACCCGCTCATCCTCACCACGCACACGCACACGCACGCAGTTCGCTGCTGAACCGGGAGACCTGCTCGTCGATGCTGCTGATGATCTACCCGTGCCTCTTCGCCTGGGAGTATGGCAAGGAGATGGAACCGTGCCTCCTCGATATCAACACCATCTCCGAGTCCCGCATTCTGCTGCTGGATAACTTCTTCCGGATCACCGTCCACCATGGGCTTCAAGTGGCCGAGTGGAGGCGACAGTCTGTTGTTGGTGGGTGCCCGCTCCATACCTCACCAGATAAATCGCATCCATGGGCTTCAAGTGGCCGAGTGGAGGCGACACCATACCACTCCATACCATTCAAACAAATTGCACCATGTGTTCAAGTGACAACCACACCATCAAGATACATCACCAGCATCATCAGCATCAGCATCAGTCAGCATCATCAGCATCATTTTCATCATTTTCATCGGCATCCAGCCGCCAGTCTGTTGTTGCTGTTGCAATTCCACACAAACTCCTCACAAACTCCAAACCCGCACCACTGTCAAGGCCGAATCGACCAATTCTGTCCAAATCCCGGTAAACCCAACCACCGTCCAACTGGCCCAGTCATGGTGATGTTGGCGATGATGCTCTGATGTGATGATGCTGGTGGGCATATTTTTGGTTTCTGGACCAGCATGGCGTGATCTTACATGGTCGGACATAGTACCCCTTCTCGGACAGAGTCTAGCTGGTCAGGATAGTAGACCCTCACTCTACAGACCCGGTGTCCGAAAACTTGGCCAGACCAATTTTAATATCTTTCCCCTTTGTTCACAATGGGACACCCAATGACAAATATTTTTTTTTCAATTTTTTTTCGTTGTGGCAGGTACAAGGAGAACCCGACTGCCCTCCAGCACCTGCGGCCCTTCCTCGAGGCGCCCAACGCCGAGATCAATGTCTGGGTTCCCGCCTCCCCCATCCCACCGATGGGAATCCCTGGGTCGGAGCAACTTTTCTACTTTTCATGAAACAGCAATGACAACGAAGGCCAACGAAGGCATGATTGATACGAACCCACAGAGTCTTAATCCTCAAGTGGATACGGGCTTCGACAATGTGTTCCCACAGAGTATTTTTCGGAAGAAGTGCCTCTGCCTTTTTTTGTGAATCCGCTGAAACACGAGCGCACTCACGTGTGCTCTCCACTGCTGTTTCCAGGCGCCGATCTCATGTCTGTCTGTGTCTCCGTCTGTGTGTCTCCGTCTGTGTCTCCGTCCCCGGCCGTGCAGAAAATCCTCGCGGAGCGGTTCCCAGTGCCCTCGGTGCTCATCTGCGACCAGAACAGCTCCCAGGTCTGCCTGCTGATCATCATCATCAATCATCATCGTCATCGGCGTTCTCATCCAGTAATCGTCATCCCCATCATCATCATCGCCATCATCGTCGTCATCATCATCGTCATCCGGTCATCATCATCGTCATCCGGTCATCATCATCGTCATCCGGTCGTCGTCATCATCATCATCATCATCATCATCATCATCATCATCATCATCATCATCATCATCATCATCATCATCATCATCATCATCATCCTGTGCGATCTGAATGCCTGGATTCCTGTCGCCTTCTGTCTGTGTGGATCCCGACTGTTTGGTATGCTCCCTCGCGGTGTCTACCTGCATTCACACGCCCGCCATCCCCTGTTTTAGGCCCGTTTCCTGACATCGCAGCTGAACCCGTCCATCGCTGCCGGGGCAGCCTCTCCGGTCTGCATCGCCCCCCCACCCACTCCCCTCCTGCACGTCAACACACACTCACGCAATCGCGCTGACACGAACAAGCAGCGACCATTGACACATTCCATCATCCCCACAATTGACACATTCCATCCATCCATCCATCACACAATTGACCCAGCCCATCCACTCCATCCCACAATTCTCGGCCCACTTTCGTTCCCTCCTCTTCCTCCTCATGCATTCGACCCATCCCCACCCGGCCCACTTTCCTCCTCCTCATCGCACGGTGTGTGTGTGTGTGTGCTGGCGGGTTGTGTTGGGGGTGGGATGGCGGCATCGGGGTTCTCGTGCTTTTGCAGGCCGGCGCCGCCTACTTCTCAGATGACGTGTGTCTGAAGAAATTCATGGATTCCCTCGTCCGGCTGGTCGTCAGCTAACCGAACCGCTCCCCGCCGCCCTCCCGCCCTCCCTCCCTCATCCTCCTCCCTCTCCCTGCCCCACCCGGCAAGAATTCGTTCGCATGGTCCTTCTTCCTCCGCCTTCCTTCACCTCCCCCACTTCTTCATCATCATCCTTCATCACCCATGGAACCTGCTGGCTCTTCATCATGTTGGCCGTCACCCCCTCACCCCACCCGAGTTGTCCTTGTTGGGTGGCGTTGGACCGCGATTTTTATATTGTCTGGTGGAGCTGTTCGCTGCCATCTCCCCTTCTTGTTTGTTGTTGTTTTTCTTTTGCAACGGAAATTGCAGAATCAGAGGGGGGCGCCTTCAATAAACCCCCACCCTCCCATTCATGTTCCGTTCTGCCAAAAGGGGGCTGATCCAGGGGAGAGACACCTCGAAGCGCCCAGTCCTGGCCAAGACGAAGGCCAAAACAGGCGAGCGTCACACAGTCAATGGCCAATGCAGATTCCAGTGGCCGGGCCAAGGGTGAGAAGATGCCCGCGCGGAAGGTCGGCTAAATCATGACAAGCAGGACACTCGACCCGGTGATTTGGACGGGTGGTGGACTACCGAGAACACCTGGACGATCGAGAGGCTGACCAGTTCAAGAAAGAAAGATTACTCGCCCTTCGCGCGCCATGTGTTACACTCCGGGAGGGGGGGGGGGGGGCGAATGCGTGATGACTCCTCCCGGCTGGGGGCGGGGGCCTGGTAGCGGGGCCGCCCAGTCATGTGTGGGTAGGGTAGGGGGGGATGGGGGTGCTCAGGCAGGTGAGGCGTGTCGCGGGCCCTGGGCGGCCAGGACGGGGCCCGCCCCTGCAGCCGCGCCATTGCGCATAGTCATGGCCCTGGGCACTGTCCCCCGGGCCGACAAGACCACCTGCCGGCATTTCAGAACATGAAGTGAATCCAGTGCAGCAGCGGCCAGCGGCCCTCGATCATCTCTTTCCATCTGGGCGCCAGGAAACCACCGTCAGACACCAGGCGCAGGTTGGGGACCGCCCCGACCAGCTCAAACCGCTCCAACTTGGCACCCAGTGGTGCACGCAGCTCCTCCAGCAGGGGGCAGTCGAGCACCAGTGAGCGCAGGGTCGTGCCCGAGTTGGGTTGAGACATCGGCGACGAGGTTTGATCGCGGCAGAGCACCAGACGCCGCAGGGCTGGGCAGGTGAGGCACAGGTCGGAAGTGGGATGGAAGCCAAACCGAAGCTCCGTGAGCCGGGGCAGCGCGCACAGGGCAGCGGCTAGCGCGGGCCGCCAGAACGCCCCTGATAAGCGTTCCCCAAGGAAAGTACAACTGCGCAGGCCGAATCCGTGCCGCCTCAGCAGACAGGTGGGGTCCAGAGCGGGTGAGTGATCGATACGGAGGCTGCGCAGGCTGGCAGGGGCCGTGTCCAATGTGAGCGCTGTCAGCTCAATCAGGGAGGAAATGCTGAGGTCGGTCAGGGCCCGGCAGTGCACAGCCACCGTGCGAATCTGGAGGTGACTCCAGTCTTCGGACAGCGTGAAGACCCGCAGCTGCGACGCCTCGATCCGAAAGTTCACAGAGTGTATGCGCCCGTAATTGTATCGCCCGGGAACCAGGACCAGCTCGAGAGACTCCAGATGGTCCGAGGCCAGGACCAGGTCGTCCGCAGCGTCAGCAGGGAGTGCCCCCACCGTGACCGTCACCTCGAGATGTCGCAAGGCGGGCGCCGCGTTCAAGAGCTCAGTGAGGTCATCGAACCGAGGGCAGCGCATTCCCGAAAGCCGAGTGACCGATGGCGCCAGAGCCAGCAAGGCACCCGGGGCAAAGCGGAGTGGGTCGGGGGCCAAGTGGTCACGTACCCCCTTGATATAACTCACCCGGGACAGGCGGGGCATGGCCTGACACTCCGTCAGCTCCTTCTGGTCGGCAAGCCCCCCAATCTGGCGCAGTTGTGGGCAGTTCAAGACCAGCCGGTAAGGATGACCGCTGACGGTGAGGGGCAAGGTGACCGACTCCAGAGCGGGGCAGTCCAGGGTCAGGCAGGCGTCATGACCCAGGTCCTGCTCCAGATCCAGGAGACGCAAGGTGGGGCTGGTAATGCGCAGGGGGCTGTCGATGGAGCCCCGCCGGAGCTGGCGGCCCTCGTTTCCAAAACCGCGGAGATGGAACGATTCCAGCTGGTTGAGCAGGTCCTGAGGCACTTCCGAAATGTCGACTTCGAGTTCCACGTCCAAGTCAAGGTGGACCAGAAGAGGGCAGGCAGCCAATGTTGCGAAGAGGGACTTGGAGAGCCGACAGGTTCGCAAGGAAACCGAGCGGAGCGTGGCCCAGTTGGCCCGCAGCATGACCAAACCAGCATCGGGAGACATGTAGGACTCTTCGATCTCGATCGCTTCCAACCGCCCAAGCCGATCGGGGAACAAGGCGTTCAAAAGGGTCTTGGGCACATGAAGTCGGGTCAAGCGGTGCCCGATGCAGGCCAGCGCATCGAGGCGGCACTCCGGGAGGTTGAGCTCCTCGAGACGGGCCAGGGATTGAAGAAAATACAAGAGGTTCAGATTTTGAGGGACGGCGGTGGAGATGGTCAGCTTCCTGAGCCGGGCGCACAGCGGTGAGGATGCGTTCGGGGCCAGCAGGGTCAAGTCAAGGCTGGGAATTGAGGGGATGTCCAGGTGAAGGGCCTCGAGGCAGGCGCATTGCGCCAGGGCAGGCAGGAGGGGTGTCGGGTCAAAACCCCAACGGGAGGTCAGCTGAAAGTCCACAAGGCCGGACAGGTGACCCACGATGCGTGGCAGGGCAACCATTATCGAATCGCCCACGGGGATGCGCAGCACGGCCAGCTGGTGATGGCCCGCAAAGGCCTCATCGACCCAGGGGGCGTTGCTTTCAGCGGTGCGCCCGCAGCCCCACAGGCCCGGCTCACGCGATGGCAGGGACAGCTGGACGAGGTGCTTGCAGGGGCCAACCAAGGCAGCAAGGATCTCCGCCGTGAGTGTGGGCAGACTGTCGAATGCCATGTGCCGTAAAGTGCCTCGAACGGCCTGCCTTATGCCGTGGGAGAGGCCAATCACAAGACTATACAAACGGAGGGAGTCTTCCGCATCTTCACCCCTCAAGATTGCCTGCAAGAGGTCGATCGGGAGTTGAAGCAGGGAATGAATTTCGCAAGTTTCTGTGAGTTGAAAGAGTGTTGGTATTTTAGAGAGAACCCATACGACAGACCGCCAGAAGACATCCAGTCAGCCTCTTGTGAGTGCAGCCTCGTGAGGCCAATTTCCGGCTGAAGAAAACGGCTGACACACCCGGGGAGGTTGGATCGTCTGCGAAAGGAAACACTCCGGCGTGCCTGCTGCAGCACCCATGGCCCAAAGGCATACGAGGACCCCCAACCATTTGAACATAACGGGTTCCCCAATAACGCCTCGAGCCCGAGGATAGTGGAAGTCTCGCAAGTGTTCGTCAAGCAAAACGAAAAACGTCGGGCACCTTTCTTTCTCGTGTTAGTGCAGTCTCGTGGGAGGCTTAACACCTTTTCTTAGGACGTTTTCCTTACAATAGAGAAGAACCGAAACGGCATATCCCAACGGAGCAAATATGGCATGGGCCCCACCGTGATTCGTTTCCACGAAAGTGATGGGAGGAGATGCAGTTCCTCCAGCACCGGGCATTTCAAGGATATCTCCTGAGCGTGACCACTGCGATCAGTCAAACACAATTTGACAAGATGCGGGCAGCGCAATGGGCCTGTGGGAAGGACTTGCTTCAGGGAGAGAGATGCAAGGTGCGGCATGGCCCCAAAAATCTCGGGGTTAATGAGTCGGTATTTCGAGGCATTCACCTCCAAGTTGACCGCCCGCAGGGTGGACGCGAACCGCCTCAGCGATCCCTCGAGTCCATCGGTGGGAAGCCGGTCGCAAGTCAGGGATAATTCACGGAGGGGTGCACCAGGGGCAATCGTCAGCCCAGTGCAATCGCCCCGAATTGTGCAACGGGTGAGCCGGGGGCAGTCGAGACTGATGGGCAACGGGTGGGACGAGGAGACCACCAGGTGGCTAACCCCCGGGGCATTCAGATCGAGCCGCGCCACATCGTCCTTGACGAACCCGTCCACGCGGAGGTCGAGTGAGACCAGTTGCGGCGGGAGGCGGATGGTCTGTTCAAAATCGCTCGTCACCTTGACGTTCCAATCGAGTTTGACGAGGGACGGAGGCGGGTTTGCGAGACACATTTCAAGCGCGCCAGCGTCCATGGTCGTCACGGCCAGGCTCCGCAAGGCCGGGAAACACTGGGCGAGCCTGAGCAAGTAGGGCGAGTGGCGGGTCATGCGCTCGTAGGTCACAACGAGGCGTTCGAGTGCTGGCAGGGCGTCGGAGGGCTGCGGGAGGCAGATCGTGTCCAGGTTGGCGAGTCTCAGGGTGCGAAGGGCTGGGCAGTGCAGATGCAGGGGCTTCGGATGACGGGCTCCCCAGATCAGGGTCGTGAGGCACGGGCAATCGAGGGCGCACTCGCCCTCCACAAAGAGGACACCCAGGTCGAGGGTGCGGAGCGTCGGCCCATGAAGCTGAAGGGTGGACAAGATGGGGGTGATCTGATAGTGCTCGATCGAGAAGGACTCCAGGCGCCCCACCAGAGCGGTGAGTTGACCTTTGGCCAATTGGCAACAGTCCTCCTCGAGCTCTTCCAGCTCATCCGGGTCCTGAAACGGGCGCTGAAGCCGCAAGTGCTTGATCTGAGGCATGTCCAGAAGTGCCGACACAGGGTCCGCCTCCTCAGCGAGTAGTGCCATGGGAATGGACACGGTGGGGGTCGCCGAGAGCAAGGCAGGAAGATGATCCAGATCACCAGGAAGACGGCTGCAATGGAATTCACTCAGGGCGGCAGGAGCATCGAGCAGCATGGCGTGAAGCGAGTCGGTGGCAGTATCGAGGCGAGTCATGCTCAGCCCATTGAGATCCGAGAATGAGCACAACCCGGGGAAAGCCTCCAGGAACGCACAGGAGCCTGTCTTGATGACCAGGCGCTCCAAGCGCGGGCACAGTGGGGCCAGGACGGCAATCTCCGTGGGGGAGTCCGCGGAGTGCATTTCCAGAACGCGCAGTTTGGGGCAGCGGACCCCGATGGCAACCATGAGGTGCTGGGGATCGCTCACGTGATCGCTCGGATGGGAGGCGTCCCCAAGATAGAGTTCCTGTTACCGGGGGGAGTGAGACCTGTGTGAAGGAGGGCATGTGCAAAGACAATGCGGACCTCCAGAGAAGACCCAATCAGCGAAAGGATGCCAACGAGGGCCGAGTCGCTCCAACCACGGAAAAAAGGGGGCATGTGCAAGACACGAAGGCAGTCATGGCCAGAAAAAGCGGGCGTCACCCATTTTGACCAAATCTCAGTATCTTTGCCACAGCCGGTCAGCCCGTAATCGGGGGAGAATTTCAACTCTGATCAAAAATAAAAACAAGATGATATTCATTCGCGCGACCAAAAAAAGACAGACCTTTGAGGTTCCGGCAAGGGCCCACAAGGGCGGAGACTGCCTGTGCAGACGGAACAATCGGAGCTAATGCAGGTTGCTCGTCTGAAAATGAACAGGGCAGCTGGAAATCGAGAACCGTTGCTGTACCCAGCATCCGAGAACGGATCTCATGGCACGTAGCAATCAAAATGCAATATTGTCCCAGCGAAAATGAAGATTTGGCAACAACATCCCACAGAAGCTCCACTGGCAGCCCTGACAGCATAACAGGCGCACAATCTGTCACTCCCCTGGTTCATTCGGTCCTTGCCGGCAGCCAGTCAGTCAGTCTCGTGTTAATGCAGCCTCGTAGGAGGCTAACTAGATAATCGCAATCGAGAAGAGTTCACAAAAGGTTTTACTCCCATTTCCCCCATTTCCCAACCCGATTTCACAAAATATCGCCTCATCCCCAGCCACTTCAGCGCTTGAGGCCCAGCGCCAGGCCCAGATGTAGTCCCGCTTGGGCAGTGCCGCCATCCTGGCGAAAGCAAAGCAGGAAGAGAAGGAGACGGGAAGAGCAGCGACCTGAGACCCCAGCCTGCCTCCTGAGTCCTCCTCTAATGGCAGCCGCGACAATTTCTTCGCCGCAAAAAATTGAAGAAGAAAGAAAACGCAACAAAAATAATCAACGGCCCGCATACAGTGGCAAGAGACCACACGTAGCCCTGTCCTTAGCATTGGCAGGTTGCCCGTGGCGGGGCCCGTGTATCGGGGTTGATGGTCGGAGGCGCAGCGCCAGTGGTCGATGGTGCTGGCGGCGGGGTACATCGTTCCGAGATCGCGTCAGCTGCAGCGAGAGGGTGTACGGATTCGGGTTGGATTGAGTCTGGCTTTAAATCGCAGACCAATCGATGTAAACAATTCGTTGATGCCCACATTACTCTTGGCTGATGTTTCGGCGTACTTGCAGCTTGTTTCTTCGGCAAAGAGACTGCCGGTCTATGGGGCCAGGAAATAGTGACAAAAAAGAGAGTCTCATTGTCAGACATCAGTGGTAATCCTTCGCTGAGTCGTCAAATCGGTCTGGCAGGAACCTGTGTGAGAGGAACCGAATCAGGGCCCAGCATGCGAACCTTATTTGCACAAAGCCAAATCTGAAGGTCGGGAAGAGCGTTGGCCTTCACATCTCGCACCCATTCGCGTGCTCGTTCAAATGAGTCACGAGATGTGACATCATAAACAATGATGGCCCCTTGTGCGTCACGATAATACATCTATCCCGAAGGATGAGGTTGAGATCGTGGAGACGCACAACCAGACTGGTGCAAGAGAGGCATAGCGCTCTTGTCCAGCAGTATCCCAAACATCGAGCCGGAAGGTGCCTCCTTTGCTCAGAGGGGTATTGAGTTGAGAAAAGGCTGCACCGATGGTTGATTCTTGAAAAGGAACAAAAATATTCTTGGAATATCGCAAGATGATGCTTGTTTTGCCAACCGAAGCATCTCCAAGAAGGACAATCTTGTGTTTGATCATCGATCGAGTTTTTCTGCTGTGGAGCAGTCGATGTGTCCTTAAGGGTTCTATTGACTAATAACAATGGACGCGAGGTCCCGTCGCCGTTCCCCGCCGAGAGGACCGCACCCTCGGTCGTACGGTTCGTGATATGCCACAGCTGGTTTCTCTCACAATACTTTTCGCACAGGAGAATCTACCGATGATCGCGATTATGACAGGAAACGCTCCCGCGCCTCCGATTCGGTCTGCTGCCTGCCCGTGTCCATTTCTATACCTTCCTCTTTCAGCGTCCCCAGCTCCCCACTCCCTCCGGTGGACCTCCGCCGCAGCCATCGCCTCCTTCAGCCAACGAGCAGCAGCTGATCGGCGCCCTGCTGGGGCAGCTTCGCAACCTTCCGCCAGGCGTCGATCCGGTCTGTGTTTCTTCTCTGACGAGAGATCATTCAAAAAAATCCCCTATGTTGCTGATCATGCCCACAGGCTGCCCTGGTCTCGGCCCTGGTTGCGGCTGTTCCCCCGGAACCGACATCTCAGTCAGCTCGACTTCAACCCGCTCCCATGCTGCCACCCGCACCTACTCCGGCACCTATCTCCCCCCCGCCGGGGATTCCGCCATTTCGTCTGCCCCTCCTCACCCCGACCGCCACTCGGTTCGGAGTGGCTGTACCCCCGCGGGTTGCCAGCCTCTTGGACGCCCCGGCACCAGCCACCCTGCCTGACCTGGGTGGGGTGAGGTTGACCGATGAGGAGCGGAGGCTGAGACAGTGGGTCAGGTCCGTCGATGTGCCCCTGGCCTGTCGCTCCCCCCCCCCAGTTATCCCCATCCGGCTCCAACCACGTTCGCCGCTCCCTCACGCAACCCCATTCTCTCCCGGGGTGATATACACATGATCCCCACACCACCACACCACCACCACCATTCTCTCCTGGGCACATGATCCCACCCCTCCCGGGGTGATATACACACGATCCCCACACCACCACCACGCAACCCCTCACGCAAACCCATTCTCTCCCGCCTGGGTGATATAGACACATGATCCCCACCGCCTCCTCACCACCACCACACCCATCCCGCCCTCTCTCGGCCGATCTCATCCTGCTCATCCCACTCACCCCATTCTGTCCCCTTGCGCCAGCCCCACCCTCTCCGAGGTGACTTCGATGCCCGCCTTGTCGGCCAACCTCGAGCGTCTCCTGGCCCGGCTGCACCAGTACCTTTCAAACTACCTCAAGGACTCGACCGGACGCCGAGCCCCGCCGGCCGACCTGACGGCTTCCGCCCCGCAAACCCAACAGCAGCAGCAGCAGCAGCAGCAGCAGAAGGTTCGTTGTGCTTCGTCGCAGCCCAGTTTTTTTTGTCTTCTTCTTTCATCGTCTTCGCCCGCCTTCATCGTCATCAGCATCATCATCTTCGTCTTCGTCTTTTTTCATCATCATCATCGTCTTCTTCCGTCATCATCATCATCATCATCTTCTTCTTCTTCATCATCATCATCATCATCATCATCATCATCATCATCATCATCATCATCATCATCATCATCATCATCATCATCATCATCATCATCATCATCATCATCATCATCATCATCGTCTTCATCATCGTCTTCATCATCAGCATCAGCATCAGCATCAGCATCATCATCATCATCATCATCATCATCATCATCATCATCATCATCATCATCATCATCATCATCATCATCATCATCATCATCATCATCATTAGCATCATCATCATACCGCCCGAAAATACTCACCTCTCTTGATCCGGCATTCTCACGTTCCTCCTCCGCACTGTAGCAGCAACAACAACCTCAACAACAATCTTCCGCCCCCGGCGCTCCCTCCCGCACCACCACATCCACTACCACCACCACCACCACCACCACCACCACCACCACCCCCACGAATGCTCCCACTGCCCCTGCCCCTGCCACCACCTTCATCCCACCCCCCGGCCTTTCCCTCGTCCGGCAACCCGACCGCCAGCAACAACAGCCCCTCGGTGCCGCCGCCACCACCACCACCACCACCGGCGGTCGACCCTCCCCCATGGAGCCGACACCGTCTCCATCCCCCCCGCGACCGCCCTCAAACTGGGCCAACAACCCCAACGTCCCGGGTTCGATCCCGGCCAGGCCCCAAATTTCTCCGCAGCAGCAGCACCAGCAGCAGCCTCCCTGGTCAAAACCGGCTGCCTCCGCCGACATGGCGAACCCCCGCTGGCAGCAGCAGCAGCAGCAGCAGCAATCTGGTGGCGTCGCTGGTACCCCGGCTCGCTCCACCCCCCCAGTGCCCACCACCACCACCGTCTCCACCACCCCAAGTCCCACTGCCGGCCCCAGCCCCTCATCGACACCACTGTTGGGGCTCTCCCTGCCTGCTCCACCCCCGGGTATGCTCCCCATGTTTGGGCCGGGTGGCTATACCCCCCCTGCCACCACCACCCCTGGTGGACGCGACAGCATGAGTGGCTATCCCCCGGGGGGTATGTCGACCACAGGAGGACGTGGTGGCTATCCCCCCAACACTGCCACCACCACCCCAGGCCTGGGCGGCTTAATGGGCATGACCATCCCTGCATCACCCCAACCCTCGCCCTCCGCCCCCGGGTCGTATGCGATGATGCCCACTCAGTCCCCACCAATCCAGCAGCAGCAGCAGCAACCGCTCATGGGACTGTACGGGCTCCAGACGCAGATGCCCCCAATGACCTCGCAAATGCAACACCAGCCACCCATGCAGCAGCCCATGCAGCAGCAGCAGCAACAGCAGCCCATGCAGATCCAGGGTGGGCAGATGATGCAGATGCCGCAGCCCGGAATGGTCTGTGTGTGCTGTGTCTGTCTGTGTGTGCTGTGTGTGCTGTGTGTGCTGTGTCTGTCTGTCTGTCTGTCTGTCTGTCTGTGTCTGTCTGTGTCTGTCTGTGTCTGTCTGTGTCTGTCTGTGTCTGTGTCTGTCTGTGTCTGTCTGTGTCTGTCTGTGCACTGTGTGCTGTGTGTCTGTGTGTCTGTGTCTGTCTGTGCACTGTGTGCTGTCTGTTGGTTCATCTTCTTTGTTGTGTCTGTGTCTGTGTCTGTGCATTGATGGGCGTGGCCCTTTTGATGATGATGATGATATGATGATGGATGATGATGATATGATGATGGATGATGATGATGATGATGATGATGATTGGATGAGGATGATTGGATGAGGATGATTGGATGAGGATGATCGGATGATGATCGGATGATGATCGGATGATGATCGGATGATGATCGGATGATGATCGGATGATGATCGGATGATGATCGGATGATGATCGGATGATGATCGGATGATGATCGGATGATGATGTTGTTGATGATTGGTGATTTTGCGGGCGTCTCATATTCCTCTCATGCACAACATCGCTCACTATCCCTCTCCCGCCCCACCTCCCGCCACACCCAACACACCAATCATTAGCAGCCACCCGGGATGGGCAGTATGTATCCCTCCATGTACACTCCCCCGCCGCAGCCCTCCCCGCCCCAACAACAACAACCGCAACAGCAGCAGCAGCAACAACAACCGCAACGCCCTCAGCAGACCCAACCCCCATATGGGTATCCCTCCGCTCCTGCTGCCGGCCCTGGGTTTACCGCCCCAGGCCCAATGCAGTCGATGTCACCCTATGGGGGACTGGCTTCAACCGGTGTGGCACAGTCTCCCCAACCCGCATCAGGTGGCTATAACCAACCCGCATCGGGTGGCTATAACCAACCCGCATCGGGTGGCTATAACCAACCGGCAGCCTCAGGTGGCTATAACCAACCACCCGTATCTCCATACCCCGGGTCATATCCGCCCACTCCATCGCCCCGATCCACCACCCCGCCGGCGTCCTCCCCCTACGGCATGTATCCCTTCTCGTCCCCGTCTCCATCCCCCCAGGCCCAGACACCACCCGCTCAGCCACAGCAGCCGGGGGGATATCCACCTCAGCAGGGACAGCAGGCATACCCTGGGGGACCATACTCCTCGACCCCCGCACCCACCCAGGGAGGGTATCCCCCCCAGGGGTACCAGCCGCAACCTCAACAGGGGGGATATCCACCTGCCATGGGAGGGATGACTATGCCGGGGTCATACACGCAAACTCCGGGGCAACAGCAACAGTTGCAGATGCAGATGCAACAGCAACAGCAGATGCAACAGCAGCAACAAGGTTTGTGGTGGTCGTGGTCGTGGTCGTGGTGATAATGGTGATAATGGTGATGGTCGCTTGTGGTGGTCGTGGTGTAGTTGGTTCGGTTCGTTCGATCATCGTCCGCATCAGCAGCAGCATCCACGCATCATCCGCACCACCACAACCATAACCACAACCATCATCAGCATCAGCATCAGCATCAGCATCCAAGTATCCAAGCATCATCATCATCCGATCATCATCATCCGATCATCATCATCATCATCATCATCCGATCATCATCATCATCATCATCGTCATCATCATCATCATCATCATCATCATCATCATCATCAATCATCCAACCATCCAACCATCCAACCATCCAACCATCCAACCATCCAACCATCCAACCATCATCATCATCCAACCATCTTCATCATCATCATCATCATCATCCCCATTCCTCCTTCTCCATTCCAGCCGCCCAGCAGCAACCCCAACAGCGCCCCGCCAGCACCCCAGCGGCCTCCGCCACCCCGTCCACGACTGCAGCCCCGAACAGCTCCACCACCTCGGGTTATGTCCTGCCGCCCCAGTGGCGCGAATACATCGACAATATGGGCCGTCCATACTACTTCAACACCATCACCCAGGAGACCAAGTGGGAGCGTCCCATTGCCACCGTCCCGGTCTGGCGAGGGGTATGGGTGGCTGGCAGGGGTGCGAATGGCAGATGTCGAGTGTACCCCTCTCTCTGATCGTGTGCGCGGGAGGCTACACTCTCCACATGCTCCAGAGTCACATCATCTCACATCCTCTTCTCCGGCGGGGTTTCTCTCCCTGTCACCACAGACCCCAGCACCGACCCTGCCCCCCGATTGGGTGGAAGTCCGCTCGCAAAGCTCGGGCAAGACGTACTACTACAATCAACGCACCAAAGAGAGCACGTGGAGCTTCCCCGTGGCCGATGCAAAGAAAGACCAACAGCAGAAGTAATGAGTGGCGTGTTTGTTCGTTTTTTTTTGCCTTCTGCCGACAGAACCCGAGGTTCTTTTTGCTGATCCCGTCATACAACTGGAAGGTTCAACTGGTCATCCAGAGGAGTATTCCCAACAAGAGGCCCTTCGTCGTGCTTCTCAAGTTGCTGCTGCTCTAAACAGTCACGATCCGCTGTGGAAAGAGGTTTTGGCAATTGGATCTGATCCACTGCGCAGTCCACCCGTGGGGACACATCCCATTGATGCGCACAAGGCATTTAAGGTCATTTGTATTTTTTTCCTAACTGTCTCTTATCAGTGTCGTCAATTTTTATTTGCGCTCGGGTATGAACTATGCAGAACCTTTGTCGAAAGGGCATTAACCCTGCTGACCGAGGCGCTCTCTGGTACCTCTTAAGCGGTGGCCGGCACCTGCAACAGGAACAACCATTCCTCTTCGAAAATGCCTTGGAAGCAGCCTTTGAAAGCCATGTCCCCGCTCGGATCACACGGGCCGTTCCCATTTTCGGGGGACCAGCGCATACATTCCGGCATCCACTCACCCCAGCTGGAATTGACACCCGGGATCGACTTCTGTATTTGATCAGTCACACACAACCCGATCTCGAGTATTGCCCTGCTTTGGTTCCTTTGGTTTCGATGATGCTGCTCTACATGAGCGAATCTCAGGTCTGTGGAATATCACATCACTTATCCATCCATTCTATTGTGATCCATTCTCCTTGGGTTAGGTCTTCTATGCTGTCTCGGCGATGCTCAACCGCACCCGAAGTGAGCGATGGTACTTCACTGTGGCCAAGGCGCGGGCCCTACTGTACGCCACCACCTTTCGGGCCCTCCTCGAGCAGCGCTCTCCCAAGGTTGGTGAGCCACACCGGGGATGGAGCCTCCTTTCTGGAATGAACGCTGACTCACTCCGACATCTTCACACGCCATCCCCACCCCACCCCCACCCGGGTCGGACGATTTCATCCGCATTACCCCGGCCACATCACCCACATCATCCCCGTCGCCCACATCACCCATATCACCATCCATCTCACCCATCGCCCACATCACCACCCGTTGTCGCCCACATCACCCACATTTCACCCTCATCACCCCCGTCACCCACATCAACCCACATTATTTCCCCCACATCACCCCCATCACCCACATCACCGCCCACATCACCGCCCACATCACCGCCCACATCACCCACATCACCCACATCACCCCCACATCACCGCCCACATCACCACCCACATCACCCCCATTCGCCCACATCACCCCCACATCACCCCACATCACCCCACATCACCGCCCACATCACCACCCACATCACCTCCGCCGCCCACATCACCCCCATTCGCCCCCCGCATCACCCCCCTGTCGCCCGCATCATCCTCATCACCCATCTGACCCCCATGCGCCGACATCACCCCAGGTTCTGCAACACATGGAAACCGACCTGGGCATCAACTTCCCCAACCTGATCGAGTCCCTGTTCAATTCGCTCTTCCTGTTCTCGTTCAACTACCCCGTCGTGCATCACCTGCTCGACGTCTACATGGGCGAGGGTACCAAAATCCTGTATCGGGTCTCATTGGCCCTGTTTGACGAGGCCCGCAAGGACATCGCTGCCGCCACCACGGTCTGGCTGTGCAGGTGTGTGGGTGTGGGTGTTGGTTGTGTGTGCGTGGGGCGTGGGGCACGGTGCTGTCTTCCCCTCTCCAAAAAATGAAATTTGACCCGTTTTTGGCAGGGGCGGGGGACCTCACCCCGAGCACTCAGAGGGAAGGTATTCGGAGGGGGCGAATACCCCAAGTTGAAGAAAAAAATTTGAAACCTCCGCCAGAACCCCCCCCCCCCCCCCCGCCCCCCCTCCTTGCACCTTCTTGTTGAATGATATCAATGGGCACGGGGGTGGGACTTCAACAAATGAAAATTTTTGTTGTTGTTGTTGTTTTTTGTTGCGAAATTTGTCCTCCTCCTCAAGGCCAAGGACTGCCTGGAGGCCCTCGAACGGACGGCCCGCCGCGAGGGCAGCCAGCTGATCCGCAAGGGGCTGGCCATCCGGGGCCTGGCCCGCGAGCACTTCGTCCATCTGGAGCAGCAGCATGAAGACATTATGCGTTCCGTGCCCGCGCTGACGGAATTCGGTGGGCAGCCGCTGGCTGTGAAGGACGGCCCCACGGCGACGGGGCCGGGTGATGGCGGCGAGGTCTGGTGTGGTTTTCGGTTTGATGGTCGATGTTCACTGCCTGTGTGGGGTGCCAGATCGTTGCAGCAAGTACTTCGACCGAGATCCTGCAATGATCTCTGGCACCCAGCGTCGTCGTCGGCAGCATCATCCGATGATCATCATCCGATGATCATCATCCGATCACCATCATCCAATCATCATCATCATCATCATCATCATCATCATCATCATCATCATCATCATCATCATCATCATC
>JAPMOS010000016.1:597500-680000 GCA_027972325.1 Paratrimastix pyriformis
GTGCCAGGACATCCCGTGCTCCGAGTCAACCTGGGTGGAGCAGACCAAGACAAAAAACGCACGGATTTAGGTAGAGTCGTGCTTGTCGTGCTGACAGACCCGCTGTCGGATGGCGATGACGTTGAGTGGGTGATTGCAGACAGTCGCGCACATCTTGCCCATCGCGTAGACCGCCATATGTTCGGCCACACCCTGTCCCCGCGAGAAAAAGAGGTTGGGACGGAGGGGTGGAGATTGGACAACATAAGACGACTGGGGTCAAACAGACCAGGCGCCGCTGGGCCGAAAGTGACTGGAGGACCCGATTTTGGGCCACAATTTGGGCAGAATTGACGGCCGATGTGACCAGGTTTACGCTGAGTCCTGCGCGGATAATCCCGGGGGAAACGTGATGATGAAAAACACGGGACGTGCCCAAATTCGCAGACCCATGGTGAATGCTGCAAGGCCTCTGTCCTTGAAGACCGAGCACACGCGCTCTGCCAGGGTGGCTTTCTTTTGGTTGGCTTCAGCACGGGTGTTCGCGCAATAAAGAGGGTTCATAACTGTGGTGGTAATGATACTAATCTCATATGGAACCAACGAGCGAGAACGGGATGGAAGAAAGACCTGGAAGCATAAGAGGCGAGGAAGTTTCGAAGGGTAGGGCTCATGTTCGGTGCCACCTGCTTCATGGCATGATTCACGGCTATTTCGGAAGCTAACTAAGCCGGGAAACAAAATAAACGGTTCTCGGACGATCTGAAACGAGATAAAAGAGGCCCCACGAGAGCCCATTGTTCATCAGGCTGATGGGTAGGCCTCGATAAAAAGAAGAAATGCCCTCTTGCTGAAACATTCGCTTGGCAACTTCTATGGTAGATTCGTCACCCTTCGAGCTCGCAGCCCGCGTGACGAGGGTATCAAGGGGTTTCACGACAGCGGTGGCAGCCATGCCCCCAAACACGCCCGCCTATGCGAATGATTAATCGCAAAGTTGCGGTAACAAAAAGGGAGCGACCGCAAAATTGGCAAAATTCTTGCTCAGCCGAAAACCTTGGCTCATTTCGTTCAACGAGTTTTTCCTGAGAGAGAGTCGCTTCCCCCTCGCGGTTCTAGCGATCGCCTTCTTGCAGAATGGCCGCCCCCACAGGTCAGACTCCTCTTCTGGCCCCCTCATTATATACTTCCGATTAGAGCGGAATCAGGACGCTACTGTTTATGTTGGCGATCTCGACCCGAAAGTCACAGACTCCCTCCTTTGGGAAATCTTCGTTCAGGCCGGCCCTGTTGGTCTGTTGCCTGCTCACTGCCCCACGTTCGTTACGTTTACAATCATTCTCTTCCACTCGTTCTGGATCGATTCACTCCCAGTGAACGTTCACATGCCCAAAGATAAGCTGACCATGCAGCACTCCGGGTATGGTTTTGTTGAGTTCCGTTCCGAGGAGGATGCCGACTATGCTATCAAGGTGATGAACATGGTTAAGGTGTACGGGAAGCCGATGAGGGTAAACAAGGCTTCCCGCGATAAGAAGACTCTTGATGTTGGTGCCAACCTCTTCATTGGTAACCTCGACCCCGATGTCGATGAGAAGCTCCTCTACGACACATTCTCGGCCTTTGGTGTGGTTATTACAGCTCCTAAGGTCTCTGCCTCCGCCAACAGCCGACCCCTCCTCACACACCACCCCGGGGTGATGCAGATCATGCGCGACCCAACATCCTCCGAGTCGAAGGGCTTCGGGTTCATCAGCTTTGATTGTTTCGAGGCCAGCGATCTGGCCATTGAATGCATGAACGGCCAGTATCTCTGCAACAAACAGATTTCCGTGGCTTACGCCTTCAAGAAGGACAGCAAGCACGAGAGGCACGGCGATCAGGCCGGTCCGTACCCCCCCCCCCCCGTGGCTGACAGTGTGGTGACAATGACTGCCTTTTTTGCGAGGTGGTGACGGTCATCATCCCCCACACACACACACACAGAACGTTTCCTTGCGGCCCAAAACCCACAACGAGCCCGCCCCAACACCATGTTTGCCGCCACCCCATCCGAAACCCCACTCCCTCCCCCTGAGATGGCCGCTCCACCCCAGGGGGGCTATCAACAATATCCCCAGATGTCTCCTCCTCCCATGCCGATGGGCCCTCCTATGGGATACCCACCCATGGGTGGTCGCCCACCGATGCAGATGCAGATGCAGATGATGCCCCCGCCGCCCATGGGGTATGGGGCACCTCCACCCATGATGGGGGGATACCCACCCCAGGGTTATGGTATGCCTCCCATGCAGCCTCCCATGCCGGGGATGTATGGTCCGTTCCCCATTCTTTGCTGTTCCGATAACCGTCTTCCCTTGCTGTTCCGATAACCCACAGGGATGCCCAATATGTATCCGCGGTGATGCAGGACGAGGTGGTTCGGTTTTGGACAGTGTTTGTGAAAAGAGGGTGGAGTCTCTTGTTGAATCTTCACAAACAACAAGGGGGAAAGAGAACGAAACACAAAAATAGTACACATCTGACATGCGGGCGATTGTGCTCAGTCCGCATGTGGGCTTTGCGTCAAGCCAATGGAGGCAATAATAAAGATGCCTCCCAAAAAGATTGCGCCAGAAAGGAACGCGTTGGAGTTGAGAAGCACTGTGATGAGTTTGAGAACGTTGAAATCGGCCGGATCAGCTGCCTGAAGACCGCTCTCGTAGGCAAAGAAGCAGCAGCCGCCGAGGAGAATAATGCTGATGACGATAAAGGTGATCAGGCCGCAGGTTGAGGCGCGAGACATTTTTCGAACCAAGTTCGGTTGCCGCAATTCCTTTGGTTGAGCCGCCAAATCCGCACTCATTTGAATTAATTTGTTCCCACCCGGCGATTATGCGGGCTGCTCCGGGCCGCACCCAGCGGGGAGGCTCCAACATGATTGGGAGGATGCCTCCACAGCAGCAAGCTCCCGCCCCTTCGCCACAACCTCAACTGGAACCTGCACTCGTTATCCTGGATGCGCGTGCGGTCGATCCGGCTGTTGAAGAGCTCCGGGAGCTTCAAACTTCAGTGTCTCCTTCACCAAAGCTGCCTTTTCCTCCTGCAAAACCAAAAGTTAAGACACGAGCCGCCTCATCATGCCTTACTCGCAAACCTCTCGCCCAACTCCTCAAGGTCTGGCACTGCTCCACGCACGTGCGACGGTCTCATTAAAATCTGAATTCCGGAAGGAGTCTGCACCGATCTTGCCACCTGGGCTCCATGCCGTGATCGTCCCCAACCCCAAGGAGATTCTGCGCAAGAGCGATGCCGAGCTGGTAGCAGAAATTGTAAAGTCGCTTCCGCGTCTTCCCGAACCGCCCCCACGGGCGCAACCTGTCTGTGACCTCGACACTCATTCGAACCTTCACGGTTCTCTCAACCTGGGGGTATAGCAACCGACTCCGACTTTCGATGACGAAACTGCCCCGATTCCCGCCCAGTCTGGCTCGATCCCAAGTGACTCGGTCCCGCCTGTGTTGGGGCCTTCAGACAGCACCGAGGCGCTGCAGGCCGCACTGAAGGTCTGTATCACCCCGGGGGAAGGGGGAAGGGGAGAGAGCCGCAATAACCTAACGGCTGTGGTTCTCATGTGTGTCGCGTTTCTCGTCTGTGTCGTATCGTGCCTGCGGGCCTGTGTGCGGCGTCCCGCTGTCTGTACAGGCCGCGAAGCAGGGCGGAATGCAAGCCGATCGAGGTTTCACCAAATTCCGGCAGGTCTGCACGCCCTTTGCATCTGCCCCGCCCTCTCTCTCTCTCTCTCTCTCTCTCTCTCTCTCTCATATTCCGGAAACCGAGCCACCGGGGCCCGTAAAAGGGAACACGAGAAAGACCGAAATCACCCAAGACACAAAAAGGGAAAACAAAAGGGAGGGAGGACCCCACCACCCCGCACACCCCTTAACGGGCGCGCACGAGAAGGTTTGCGTCGAACACCTCGCGCACTTGGCACGGGGGGCACGCTCTCTCTCTCTCTCTCTCTCTCTCTCTCTCTCTTCGCCTCTTAACCTGATGGCGCATTCACATTCCTCGACTCCGATCCCCAACCACCACCACCCCAGCTTGACACGATGGTGGTCCAGGAGATTGACCAGCCCCCGGAGGAGTTGATCACCGGTGTGATTCCCTTGCTCCACCTCCGCCGCCTGCAGAAAATTCGCCAGCATTACCTCGATGATGGCGGTTCGTACGTATGCACGCTACTTGATGATGTCCCACGGCGCACACAAAATGACACGCGCATTCAATGACACACACACACACACACACACAATGTCACTCAGTGACACCTTCTGGTGGCACACGAAGAAGTGTGTCACCTGAACAGCTGCCGACACACAGATTTGTCCACCCGCACGCAGTGCATGCATCTGTTCTCCGTGCTTCCCCTGGAGGGTACGGGACGGCAGCACACACACACACACGCACGCACGCTATTTGGCCGCGCGACTCGTCATCTCGCCGCCATCTCATCATCATCTCATCATCAGCATCATCATCGTTTCATCAACTCGTCAGGTCGGCCTGCCTCGAGCCTCTCTGCCCTCGCCAGCCACGCCGCGGAGGCGCCTACCTCGACCGCGACACCGACATCACCCGGGGGTAATGCGCCCACACCCCCGTCCATCCCCCGCCGGTCCGTCTCACCCGTCCTTCCCTTGCCCCCTCAGGAGCGCACATTGCCCCATATTCGACGTTATCTACATCACCCCCTTTCCCCGCCCCCACCACACATAGCCTACCGACCTCGCCACCACCGCCGCTACGGCGATCCCAACCAGCCCCTGCCTCCCCGGCCGCCTTCCGTACCCCCGGACTACGTCTTGCACCAGCCCAGCACACATCCACCACCCCCGCCGCCCCCGCCGCCCGGCTCCGAGGCCCCCGCTCCTTCCTCCGCTCCTGGACCCAGCCCACGCTCGGCAGGGAAATCCGCAGGCACCGCCCCACCCAACCCTTCGCCGCCGAATGCCACGAAAAACCCCGGGGGCTCCGGGACTCGATCCCTGCTGCTTCGGATCAAGTCCCTCGCGGCCTCGGCACCCGCCCTGCCTGCGCCCAACACCTCGCCGATTGCACCCTCCCTCCCCAACCCGCCCTCCAGTGCCAGGCCCAAGCCGACCTCTGCTCCCGGCGAGGGCGGGACGGCCGAGGGTGGCGCCGGGGTTGTTGATACATCCATGACCACCAACACCTCCAGATCCCCGCCACCCGAGGTTGCGACGAGTCCCCCGGCGGCTATCCCCCCGCCGGGGTCCAGTCTCCCCTCACCCCCAACCGACAAGGATAGGGACAAGTCAGGCCCCGGATCCTCCCCCGCCGATAAGTCGACCCTCGCGGGCGGGCTCTTTGCCAAATGGCGGGGTGTCAAGGACGGCGGCACGACCCACGCCAGTCGGTTCGGCAGCCTGCTGGCCGTCTCGGCGGCCGTCCGGCTGAACTCGCGGGTGCAGCGCGAGCGGGAGCGACTCCGACGGGCCGTTCGGGCGCGGGATGACGCCTTGAAGAAGGAGGCTGAGGTGCCGCTGCATTACGGGGATCTGGGTGAGTTCGAGGTGGCTGCCCTGGAGGTCGGGAGACTGGATGCGCGTGTGCATGTGTGCATGTGGGCATGTGGGCATATGGGCATGTGGGCATGTGGGCATGTGGGCATGTGGGCATGTGGGCATATGGGCATATGGGCATGTGGGCATGTGTGCATGTGTGCATGTGTGCATGTGGGCATATGGGCATGTGGGCATGTGGGCATGTGGGCATGTGGGCATATGGGCATGTGGGCATATGGGCATGTGGGCATGTGGGCATGTGGGCATGTGGGCATGTGGGCATGTGGGCATGTGGGCATATGGGCATGTGGGCATATGGGCATGTGGGCATGTGGGCATGTGGGCATGTGGGCGTGTGTGGCCGAGGATGTGTGATGACATCATAATGTGTGGGCAGCCCCATCTGTTTTGCCGCCATTCCAACATCATCCCTCCTCATCATCTCTTCTGTCCACCGTTTCCACCTCCCACCCAGTACGCGCCGCGTCCCGCCACGGCCACCACCCGCGCCACCACAATCTCGCCGCCCCGCTCCCCAAGTCCCGTTGACTTCCTGCACACCTTCCGCTCGCCCAGCCCCGAGGATTTGGCCTCGCTGATGAATTCCAGCGATGGCGGCAGGGGAATCCGAAAGCGGGGCGGGGCGGCGGGGGCCGGGCGGCGTCCACAATCGGCCAGGGCACGCGGGCGGGCGGCCCAGCTGGCGGCGGCCAAGGCCAACACCGACCGGACGGCGAAGCTGCTGAGCAAGTCTGTTGTTGGTGGGGCTGTTGGGCCGGAGGGAATGTGTGTTTCTGGGCCAGGAGCGCGTGTTGCCAACGAACAATGGGGGAGGCCAGACTGTGTGCGTGTGCCTCCGGGTGCGTCTCCTTCTCGTGAAATGATGCAGGTGCCGTTTGCTTGCATCCGCTTCTTTCTTTACAAAAGTTCTTCACTGCTGTCTGCTGTCTTTGCTGTCTTTGCTGTCTTTGCTGTCTTTGCTGTCTTTGCTGTCTTTGCTGTCTTTGCTGTCTTTGCTGCCTCTGCTGCCTCTGCTCTCTGCTGCTGTCTTCTGTCCGAACGCGCACCCCCAGGGCGGCCCAGACCCAGATCTACTCCCAGGAGCTCAGTCTGACCATGGATCCGACCCTGGCCCAAGCCATCATGCCCCCATCTCCCACCCCTCTGCAGGTCCGGTATCGGTGTGGTTGTATGTTGGTAGGTGTAATGCGTCATATGTGTGTCTTGTGTCCTGTGTCCTTCCTGTGTCTCCTGTGTCCTGTGTCCTGTGTCCTGTGTCCTGTGTCTCCTGTGTCCTGTGTCCTGTGTCCTGTGTCTCCTGTGTCCTGTGTCTCCTGTGTCTCCTGTGTCCTGTGTCCTGTGTCCTGTGTCCTGTGTCGTGCGACAGGAGCTGTGTGCGTAGGCTGATGTGTGTTTGTGCAGTAAACTGCGTGCTACCCTCCACCCCCCCCTCCCCCTCCCCCCCCCGCCTTCAGTTCAATTGCATCGTGTACATGTTTGGTGTCCGTTTACTTTTCTGATGGTATCCGTGCATCTGTCGATCGATGTGATCTCCATCGCGTCTCCTCCTCCTCTGCCCCCCCCCCCCCCCACCTTCTTCGACCCACGGTGGTCGCATCTGTGTTGAAGCGGCCTACCGATCGTTTGTGTTTTCGAATCTTGAAACCCAGAGGTGTCAGGAAACCACAGGGAGGACCGGCTTGGGGCACAGCCAGGAAGCCCAGAGGCCCCTGGGTAAGCCTGCCCAACTTCAGCGTCCAACCCACGAACAGTTCCGAGTTCGTTCCAATTCTCAAACAGACATGCGGGGTTGTCTGGCAGCGTCTGTGGGATGTCTCACTATTCCCCCTCCCCCCGTCTTTCGGATGTGTTGGTTCGCACAGCTGCAACTGATGCGCCACCAGGAGCTGCTCCCCCTGGCCGCCTCGCTCGCCTTCCACCAATCCAAACGCGGCATCGGCAGCTCCGACCAGGCCCGGTACCTCGAGGCCTCCCGCCAGGAACTGCTCTTCCAGTCCGTCCAGATGGAGCGCTCGCTGATTCCGTTCGCGGTGGTTCGACCCCGGTCGGCCTCGCCCTCGGCCAACGGTCGGCGGCCGGCCAGTGCCGGTCCCGAACGCAGTGTGAGCGCCTCGCCCACCGGGACATCGGACAGCAGTCTGGAAGGGGCGGCGGGCGGAACGCGGAAGAGC
The DNA here is from genome assembly GCA_027972325.1 of Paratrimastix pyriformis. Taxonomy (NCBI): domain Eukaryota; phylum Preaxostyla; family Paratrimastigidae; genus Paratrimastix; species Paratrimastix pyriformis. The sequence continues at coordinate 605,239 of JAPMOS010000016.1, forward strand.
GTGCGATGGGCGGACCGGGAGGCGAAGGCGAAGGCGAAGACGGCCAGCGGCAAGGGCGGGGGCAAGGGGAAGGCAAGGCCGAGGACAGCAGGTCTGGCTGAATCCATCTGCCTGTGTGTTTTGCGGTGCGGCTGTGAGCCGTCATCTGTGTGTCTGGCTGGACCCGTTGGGCCCCCATTCTGTGTCTGTGTTGCCACTGTGAGCCGATGCGTGTGCCGCTCCGTCTGTGTCTGTTTCTGTGCTTTCCTGTCCGTCCGTATGCATCTGTGTTCATGCTCCCTGTCTGTGTCTCAACGTATGCTTTCCTATCTGTCTGTCTGGATGTGTCTGTGTTGTGTTCGTGCCCCCCTTGTTTCCCACCACGTGTGCACTTTGGTGTCTGTGACGAGTCCCCTCATTTTCCTCCCTCCCGCGTCCCCTCTCGCAACACTGCATCATTTGGCACTTCCTTCACCTCATTCCCCTTCTCGTGCGTCCATATATCATCTCGTGCATCCTCCATCACTTATCGCTTTTCTGTCCGTCCCCTCATCCGTTCATGTCTCGTGCATCCTCATCCACTCATCTGTCGTTTTTCTTTCCGTCCCCTCCTTCTCCCGTCCCTCCCGGTGCCCCTTCTTTCCATCCATTCACAGTCCCGGCGCGCCCCCTCATTCGTTGCTCCCCTTTCCGTACTCTCATCCGTTCATGCGCACAGCCTCGGCGCGCTCTCGTAGTCGGAGCGGCACGCCCGGCCGCCCGGCCTCCGGTGCTTCGGGCTCGATCGCCACTCTCGCCTCGGTCACAGCCACCGCCCCCCCGGACGCCTCGGCCTCCCGCGAGCGCAGTTTGGGTGCCCTAACGGCCCTCTCGACCCTGCTTGGGCACCCGGTGGATGCAACCCAGGCACTGCCAGGTCTGTCCGACACCAGGCACGCGAATATCACCCCGGTGGATGTAACCCATGCCATGCGTGTGGTCATCACCCCGTGGATGCAACCCAGGTCTGTCTGAATATCACCCGGTGGATGCAACCCACACCATGCGTGTGGTCATCACCCCCGTGGATGCAACCCAGGCGCTGCCAGGTCTGTCTGAATAGCACGGTGGATGTAACCCACATCATTCGCGTGGCGTGGTCGTCACCCCGTGGATGCAACCCAGGCACTGCCAGGTCTGTCCGACCCCCTGGACGTCATCCCGGCGGAGGCAGTTTCCAGTTGCGGGCGCGCCCAGAAGACGCGCATGTACAACACACACATCTTCACACACACACACCTCAATACGCCTGCCCTACACAAGCAAAAGTCAACCCCACCCCCAGTGACGGAGACCCTGACCCGCACCTCATATGCCCCCCCTTTCTGTACTGACACACAAATCTGCCCCACACACAGACCCAGTGACGGAGACCCTGACCCGCACCTCATATGCCCCCCCCCCCTTCTGTACTGGCACACAAATCTGCCCGCACACACACCCAGTGACGGAGACCCTGACCCGCACCAAGCCCGTGACCCACCAAGCCACCCCCGAGACGGACACCCAAGTGGCGGGCGACGCCCCGAATGCCCTGCCACCCGCCCTCCGCAAGCGACAGATGGATCCGCTCGACCCGATGATGCACCCGCACCCCATTGAAGAGGCTGAGGCACTACGCTACTGGCGGGCCCGAGATAAGCGAAAGACGCAGAAGGTGCGTGATGATGGCTGTGTGTCAGTGTCGGTCGATCGTCATCATCCAGTCATCATCATCATCCAGTCATCATCATCATCCAGTCATCATCATCACCGCCATCACCACCATCATCATCCAATCATCATCATCATCATCATCATCCAGTCGTCATCATCATCATCATCATCATCATCATCATCATCATCATCCAATCATCATCATCATCATCATCCTCATCATCATCATCATTCATCATCATCATCATCATCCGATCATCCGATCATCATCATCCGATCATCATCATCCGATCATCATCATTCACTCATCACCATCACCATCACCATCATCATTGCCGCAACCCACCTCACCACACATTTGATTCCCCCTTGTCCCCCCTTCACACACACACACACACACACACACACACACACACACACACACACACACACACACAGCGATACGGGGTCTGGTACGTGCCGGTCGGCCAGTGGTCGCGCGACGGCCCCAAGCCGCCCTCCCGCCGCACCTCCCCACCCGGTGTCGCCGCCGCCGCCGCCACCACCACCACCACTCCACCCCAGAGCGCCCCAACGTCCCCGGCGCGCTCACCGGCCACGCGCCGTAGTTTCACCGGTGCCGCTCGTACCCCTGCAATATCATCATCATCATCGACTGGGGTTCCAGCCGCTGCACCACCACCACCACCACCACAACCAACAGTACTCCCCCCTTCCGCGTCATCACCACCCGTCGGGGTTCCCATTGAGGTTGCAGGATTGCCTACCGGGGTCCCAGCCGCAGCACCATCACCATCACTCCCGCCACCCACCGGGATTCCCATTGAAATCGCCGCCCCGGTCGTGGGTGATGAAACGTCCTTACTGACCGCCAGTACGGGCGGTGTCGACATCGCCCCACCTCCTCCCGTTTTCAGGCCGTCGCTCTCACCCCCGCCGCCCCTCACCATCACCGTGGATGATGCCGGTGGGGATCAGCTCCTCCTGCCCGGCCATCCCCGCCCCGTCGCCCTGTCGGGGTCGTTTCCACCCGCCCCACCCATCTCACCCACGGCACTATCGACCACTGGGCTACCCGGGGTGGTCGTGGTGGTGCCCTCCGTGTCGTTCGCCCCCACGGGGTCGCTATCCCCCAGCCCCAGCCCGTCTCCCCAACCCGAGGATGGCCTGCCCGTCGTGTATACAGAACCGGAGGTCATTAAACAGGTCAGGCTTCCATCTCCCCCTCCCCCCACATCCACTGCCATCCACACATTTTGTTTTCTCCTCAGGCGACGGCCGACTTCACCTGGGGTGAGATACCCCCAACTCCGTCCCCCCAGCCATCATACCCCCGGTCACCCACACCGCCAGCCTACTCCGCGGCTATCCCCCGGCACACGGCGATCTCCCCCCCGGCAGTGTCGCTCTCCCCCCGGATCATGCGGCCACGCCCCCAGACGGCGGTTCCACCGAAGGGTGGGATACCCAGACTGCCCCGCCCCCAAACCGCGTCTGGCCCGCGGCACGGGCCCCAAAACGAGGCGGTCTGTGTTTGTTTTTTTGCGAATGTCCTTGCCCACCACCCCACCAACCATCACCACGAACGAGGGGGTATATCCCCCCCCCCAACAGCCACCATCACCACCAGGGGTATATCCCCCTGACGGCCACTGCCACCAAGAGGGATTATCCTCCAGGTGACAGCTACCCCCCCCCCCCCGACTATCCCTCTGGCGCGGTTCGATCCGCCATTCTCCGTGTGCCATCAACAGATTCCTCATGCCGCAGTCAATGCCCACACCACCCCTCTCACCCCTCGCCAGCTCTTCACCCCGGGCGGACGCCGCCTCGAGGCCCAGGCCCAGGCAGCCGCCTTCCTTTCCCAGAGGCCCCGGACGGCCGTGGGCCTGATGCGCGAGGCTCCGCCCGGGGGCATGTCCAAGTCGGTCGAGTGGACCGTCCGGGGGAAGGTCCACACGGGGACGGATCCGCCGCCGGGCAGTCTCACCCGGGTGACATGCGACTGGGGGCCAACGGGTGTGCCCCGCGAGATTCGGCATGCCCTGACGCTGCGGCCGAGCAGTGCCGCCCGCCCTCAGACCGCCAAAGGTCCGTTGGTCCCAGAAAAGGACTGCCCGCCAAGTGTGCCACCCCCCCCCTCCCCAAATCTCCGAAAACAACGCAAAAGTACCACCACAGATTGTATCTTGGGGTCGAGGAAAAACCAAAATTCAACAAGAGAAAAAAATTCCTCTGCCATCGTAGAACCGGGCACGGCGGGAGGAAGGATCGTGACACGATCCTCGGCTGTCCGGCCCATGACGGCGGCTGCCCGGCCGCAGGGTGGGAGCGGCCTTGTCCGGAGATCCTCCGCAGAGGCCAGGCGTGAACAGGAAGGTTTGTTGCTCCCCCAGGTGGACACCAAAAACAAGGGAATGGAAATCTTCACGCGTGGTGGTTGTGGGCTGTTGCAGCTGTGAGCCATACCGAAGGATTGAAACAACGCCGCAAGGAGGAGGAGAAGATCAGGCGCGAGGAGGACCGCAAGCAAGCAAGCCGGATGCAGCCCTTCTTGAGGTCTTGCTTCCCCTGGGGGGTTGTGGCGGAGTTCTCACCGGGTGGGATATAGGTACTTGCAAGAGCAGCACCGGCCGTTCCCGACGTATATGCAACCGGTGGCCACGAAGAATCCCTTCTTGCGGAAGATGTGGGAGGACTTTGAACGCGGAATCCTGCTGCAACCGCTGGAGGAACCGAAGCAGGAAGATGTCGATGCCGCAGCGATGTTCAGGAGCTGACCAGAATAACCGTGGAGCAAAAAAGGAAACGAGGACGTTGAAAAACATCCAAGTCGCCGAATGGGGGGGTGGAGAAGAGAAAAGGCGGGCCGACTCTTCGATCGGATCGGGCGGGGACTTTGTTCACATCACGGCCTTGATGGGGTTGCCGAAAAAGGCCGAGCAATCCTGATAACCATGACAAAATGTAAGGCGGGTGGAGGGGAAACGAAAAGGCAAACCTCGGTGCGTTTCAATTGGGACACAACATCGAGTTGAGTATCTGCGATACTGCGCTCATCGTTGGCAACAATGAAATCCCAGTGATGTGAGTCATAGAATCGAAGGCAGCGCTCCATCCATTCGCGAGAATCCTCATGGTACTTCAACCGGTGGGGCTCGCGCTGAAGACGGTCCAGAATCCGATGCCAAAGGAGATCAGTTTGCACCTTAATATAGACAGTCACGACGTGGATGCCATGGGAGTGGAGCTGCTGAATTTGCTGATCAAGAATGGGACGAAGGAGATGTCCGTGATCCGCATAAAACTCAGCCGAATAGGGAGAGCGATCGGCGATGTAGAGCTTCTCTGAAGCACCGTCCTCCAGCGCAAGAGCAAGGATACGCTGAATCCATTGAGAAACCCAGATGGACTCCATCACAAGCGACTGAGGAGGGAGAGGACTCCGAGGCATGTTCAGGAATGCCTCATCCAAGACTTGAAAGCCTAGAAAAATGAAATCAGAAAAAATTATCAAGAGAATGAGAGCGGAGCGGGTCAACAAACCAAGTTCCTTGAATCGTTGAACCAGGGCAGTCTTTCCAGAACCGTGGCAGCCTTCAAAGCAAACAACGAGCATGTTTGGGCAAAAAGAAGAAGAGGAAGTTTCGGATCGGTAGAACCGGGTTGAAGAGACCAGGGCGGGCTTTTGGCGTCGACTCAACCGGCTCTTTACGGCGCATGCATTTCATGTTTGGAGATGACTGGGGACCCCTTTTCCTTTCCTTCCTGAGGTTTCAGACTACACATAGTCTGTGTGCATCATCGCTGATCGCTGATTCTGATTCGATGGAATGAGGAGATCGATCGTTCTTTTGTAAATACAATCCGAAGAGAAGACGCCAAGTCGACACAACGGTCAAATATAGAAAGGACCTTCTCGCACCACCAACAAAAATAGGGGGAAAAAATATTGCAGCTCGTCATTCATGCTTCCAGATGTTGATCCCGCCGAATTTGATCTGCTCATCCCCAGAGGCAGTAATCCCCTGCACAACAAGACGTTGGAGAAAACCAAAGAACGATAAATTCTTGTGTGTGTGTGTGTGGGGGGGGGGGGGGGGAGGGAGGGGAGGGGAGGGGAGGGAACGGACCGCGTGGCGGGCTGGGGGACGTGGCTCGAACCCCCTGGATACATCCTCGCCAAATACGACTTCACCCAGGGTTTGCGTTGTCGTGTAATCCTTCTACGGGAGCAAGGGGCTGAGAATTTCGTTAGAGGCGAGATGGAGACCTTGGCCTGATCCACCTTGGAGAAGGAGAGCCCAAGATTGACCGGAGTCTCGAAGGCACGATGCGCGGAGTGCGATGTCGTCTCGAAACTAGGGGGGTTTGAGAACAAGAACCCTGTGCATCATCAGACCGGGGAGGTTCGGCGGATGGTGGGCGGGTTGGCGCGGGGCGCGCCGGCGAGCGTGAGCTGTGTTGCGTGAGTGTGAGTGGGAGCCAATGAACAAGAAGAACCTTCGGGTATTCTCGAGGGCAGTTTCGATCGAGTTCCGCTGGACCATCTTGGCAACAGGAGGGATTTGAGCGACCAATTTCTTTTCATTCAAAAATGTTCTGGATGTGGTTTCCCATTCCGGTGGGACGATCTTCGGAATCACGATATCTGTTGGACAAGGAACGTCACGGGCGATGCGCGTGACTTGGAGAGCCTCCTCAGGAAGTCGGAGTTCCTTTTTCTGTTCGCCGTCCTTGAAAATTCCCTCCACGTTGACCCCCATTTCTTCTTGGTACCGGCTCTCGAACCAATTCCCAAGCATCGTGCGTGCAGCATAAGTGCGACTCATTTCGCGAACGGCTACTTAGTTCCAATCACCCCGTCATGAGCGGAGCTGCCGGCAAAAAACCCGCAAAAGGTCGCTGCGGCAAAAAACGAATAACGAGGTTTTCGTAGAAGACCCACAAAAATCCAAAAAAAACAAACAAACAAAATGTCCATTTAGATAGAAACTTTCTGGTCTGGAGAATACATCACCGGGGCGGCATACGCGGGTGGCATCCCGGACTGCGGTTGCATCATAACAGGCATGGCCACACCGGAGGCCATCGGCATGGGCATGGGCATGGCAACACCGGAGGCCATCGGCATGGGCATGGCCATCGCCATCTGGTCGTTGCCGCCCATTGTGGGCATGCCCATCATCGGAGGAGGCATAGTCGACATCCCACCGGTGGCAGGTGCCATTGAGATCTTGCCCATGTCCCCGGCAAGAGGTGGCGGTGGGGCCGTGGCATCAGGAATCATCAGCGGCTTGGCGTCGCGTGGGTTGGGGGCCAGGATGCACATCCCCAGGGCAAAGATGATGCCCCCGGCCAGGAAGCCCGCGAGGAGGCCGCCCTGGGTGCGGAAAAAAGACAAAAATTCAATCAGCCGACCGGCGGGGTGTTTGTAATCCCGTGCCGTTTTGGGTGATGGTGGTGGGGGGGTGATAATGGCAGGGGCGAGGGAGGGGTGACGATGGCGGAGGGAGGGGTGATGCTGGCGGAGGGAGGGGTGATGCTGGCGGAGGGAGGGGTGATGGCGGGGTACGGATGGCGGGGTACGGATGGCGGGGGGGGGGAGGGGTTGGAGCCACATCACATACCCAGATGCTCCAGCTGTACTTGACGGGGTAATCCCACCAGAAGACCACGAAGTATGCGCACAGGGCGCTGCACACGGCGAAGAGGCTGATATGCAGCAGGGGGAAGCCGCGCCCGTCATCGAACTCGACCGGGAGGCCGGGCATCGACCGCAGGATGTTGCGCATACCTGGGCGTGGTGTGTGTGTGTGTGTGTGTGTGTGTGTGGGGGGGATGATGATGATGATTGGATGCTGGATGATGACTGGATGATGATTGGATGATGATGATTGGATGATGATTGGATGATGATTGGATGATGATGAGGGGATGAGGATGATGAGGATGATGATGATGAGGAGGAGGATGATGATGAATGATGATGATGATGATTGGATGATGATTTGCGAGGCAGACCGCGGGCGCCGAAGATTGGCGGCAGGCCGGCATAGAGAACGACCGTGCTGACCACCAGCAGACAGAAAATCTTGAGCAGGAACCAGTTGGTTGATGGGATGAACCTGTGTGTGTATATGTGTGTGTGTGTGTGGGGGGGGGTACACCGCATCACCAGCATGAGCTAGAATGGGGCCGCATGGGGGCATGGGGGGCGGGGGAGAGGAGGAGGAGGAGAGGAGGAGGAGGGAGGGAGGGAGGGAGGGGATGCAGACCAGCCCATGAGCCAGTGCAAGATGGCGCCGCCAAGGTAGCTGTCCAGCGATGGTGCGAGTCAGAGAGGGGCGGGGGTGCGAGGACGAGTAAGATGGGGGCCAAATGGCATGGCGTGGCATGGCATGGCATGGCATGACACAGTAGCAGCAGCAGCAGCAGCAGCAGCAGCATGCAGACACCCACGGAAATGACAGCATCATCGTCACATCTTCATCATCCAGTCATCATCATCCAGTCATCATCATCATCATCATCATCATCATCATCATCATCATCATCATCCAATCATCATCCAATCATCATCCAATCATCATCCAATCATCATCCAATCATCATCCAATCATCATCCAATCATCATCCAATCATCATCATCATCATCATCATCCAATCATCATCCAATCATCATCATCATCATCATCATCATCATCATCATCATCATCATCATCATCATCATCATCATCATCATCATCATCATCATCATACGGAGAGGATGACATACAGACACGTAGGCGGCGTTCATGAAGACGATGGCCGGGATCCAGAAGTAGAACGAGAACATCCGCGCAAATGACCGAAAGACCTGAGGGGGTGGTTGGTGATGATCGATGATCAATGATTGGATGATGATGATGATGATGATGATGATGATGATGATGATGATGATGATGATGATTGGATGATGATTGGATGATGATTGGATGATGATTGGATGATGATTGGATGATGATTGGATGATGATTGGATGATGATTGGATGATGATTGGATGATGATTGATGATGATTGATGATGATTGGATGATGATTGATGATGATTGATGATGATTGATGATGATTGGATGATGATTGGATGATGATTGGATGATGATTGGATGATGATTGGATGATGATTGGATGATGATTGGATGATGATTGGATGATGATTGGATGATGATTGGATGATGATTGGATGATGATTGGATGATGATTGGATGATGGTTGGATGATGGTTGGATGATGCTTGGATGCTTGGATGATGATGATGATGATGATGATGATGATGATGATGATGATGATGATGATGATGATGATGACGATGATGACGACGGCGACGGTGGTGGTGGTGGCGGCGGGGACTGGGGCGGTCCAGAGACGGACCGATGGGTTGGTGCTGAAGATGCCCATGGCGGCCAGGAGGAAGCAGGGCAGATACACGCCCGCCATGGCAAACCCGATCTGCACAGCACCAGTCCCCGGAATCGTCAATCGGTCATCATCAACAACATTGACAGTCATCATCCAGTCATCATCATCTAGCCATCACCAACGTCATCAACACCCTCAGAGATCCGCCCGCCATGGCGAACCCGATCTGCACAGCACCAGCCCCCGGAATCGTCAATCGGTCATCATCAACAACATCCAGTCAACAACACCCAGCCATCATCAACACCCTCGTATACGCCCGTCATGGCGAACCCGATCTGCACAGCACCACAGTCCCCACAATCATCAATCAGTCATCATCAATCAGTCATCATCAACACAACCACCACCAACATCATCCAGTCTCAACATACAGTCAACACCAACATCCTCATCCTCATCCTCATGTACGCCCGCCATGACGAACCCGATCTGCACAGCACCAGTCCCCGCAATTTCTGAGTCATCATCCAGTCATCCATCATCACCCTCATCCTCATCCTCATCATCCAGTCATCATCCAATCATCCTCACCATCATCATCCTCACCACCCCCATCCGATCGTTCAAACGGACGGCCACACCGAACGTCCAGGCGGCCAACAGGTTGAGGCCCAGGCCGAAGATGACGCCCATCAGCAGGCTCTGCACGTCCCACCAACAGTCGAATGAACACAGAGAGTCCGAGATGAGGAAATGTCTGTGCGGGCAGCATATGCACGAGCGCCCGATATGCACCCCCCCCCCCCCCCCCCCCCCCACACACACACACAGTATGTATCGACGACACAGACCTTGATGTACTCGCGGGAACACACGTGAACACACGCAGACACTAGAGATATCAAAACACAGAGCTTGATAGACTTGCGATAACGTGAACACAGACAGACACACAAGATACATATCAACACACAGACCTTGATATACTTGCGGTATCGGGCAGGGTACTAAACACAAACACAAGATATATGTCGACACACAGACCTTGATATACTTGCGGTATAGGGCAGTGTACTAAACACACACAAACACACAATATATCAACACACAGACCTTGATATACTTGCGGTATAGGGCAGGGTACTAAACACACATAAACACACAATCTATCAACACACAGACCTTGATATACTTGCGGTATAGGGCAGTGTACTAAACACACACAAACACACAATATATCAACACACAGACCTTGATATACTTGCGGTATAGGGCAGTGTACTAAACACACACAAACACACAATATATCAACACACAGACCTTGATATACTTGCGGTATCGGGCAGGGTACTAAACACAAACACAAGATATATGTCGACACACAGACCTTGATATACTTGCGGTTATATATAGGGCAGTGTACTAAACACACACAAACACACAATATATACCAACACACAGACCTTGATATACTTGCGGTATAGGGCAGGGTACTAAACACACATAAACACACAATCTATCAACACACAGACCTTGATATACTTGCGGTATAGGGCAGTGTACTAAACACACACAAACACACAATATATCAACACACAAACCTTGATATACTTGCGGTATAGGGCAGTGTACTAAACACAAACACAAGATATATGTCGACACACAGACCTTGATATACTTGCGGTAGAGGGCAGTGTACTAAACACACACAAACACACAATATATACCAACACACAGACCTTGATATACTTGCGGTATAGGGCAGGGTACTAAACACACATAAACACACAATCTATCAACACACAGACCTTGATATACTTGCGGTATAGGGCAGTGTACTAAACACACACAAACACACAATATATCAACACACAAACCTTGATATACTTGCGGTATAGGGCAGTGTACTAAACACACACAAACACACAATATATCAACACACAAACCTTGATATACTTGCGGTAGAGGGCAGGGTACTCGCGGGCCGTGAACACCTTGGGCTCCTTCTTGGCCTCGCGTTTGTAGATGAAGAACGACCCCAGCATCAGGAAGACATTGACCATTAGCACCGCAATCACAAGCAGCACAAGGACGGCCACCACAATAACAACGCCGCCCTGTGTGCGTTTCAGACCGAGAGAAAGAAGAGGATGTGTGAATGCGGAAGACGTTGACCATCAGCACCACAATAATCAACAACACAAGGACGGCCACCACAATAACAACACCCGCACTGTGTGCGTGTGTGCGTCATTACAGAGAAAGAAGGGGATGCGCGTTTTTTGACAGAAGCCATGGATGCGAGTGTATAAATGCGTGGCATGACAGAGAGAAAGAAGGGGATGAGCGTTTTTTGACAGAAGCAATGGATGCGAGTGTATAAATGCGTGGCATGGCATGACAGAGAGAAAGAAGGGGATGAGCGTTTTTTGACCATCAGCACCAACAAACAATGATGTGTGTGTATGTGCGCGTGTCTGTGTTGGACAGAAGCAGAAGGAAGAAGGACAATGTTTGAAACGTGATGTCGACGTGTTCGCTGCTGCCTGCTTGCTGGGATGTTGGCCTGGCGGACACTGCTTGACTATGTCAGTCAGCATCCCCCCAGAGACCATGCCCGTGATATCACACATCCCCAAAAAATCCGACGATTTTAAAAAACAAAACAACAGCAACACAATCTCCTCCGCCTGGTCGGACCTCACCACCACCGCAGTTGCAATCGGCCTTCCCGCCTCCGTTGCACTTGCAGTCGCCGCCGCCCCCGCTGCCGCACTGGTCGCACTTGCAGTCGGCGCAGTCACCCACCCCGCTGCAGCCGCGGCAGGTGTCCCTGTGGGTGGAGGGAAGGCAAGATTGAATGAATGAATGAAGGAATGAATGGCATCATCATCATCATCATCATCATCATTATCATCATCATCATCATCATCATCATCATCCAATCATCATCATCATCCAATCATCATCATCATCCAATCATCATCATCATCATCATCATCATCATCATCGCCATCATCATCATCGCCATCATCATCATCGCCATCATCATCATCCAATCATCATCATCCAATCATCATCATCCAATCATCCAATCATCCAATCATCCAATCATCATCAATCCAATCATCATCATCATCATCATCATCGCCATCACCATCACCATCACCATCCAATCACATCAATCCAATCATCATCCAATCATCCAATCAGCATCATCCAATCAGCATCATCATCATCATCATCATCATCATCCAATCATCATCCAATCATCATCCAAGCATGGGATGGGATGGGACAGCGTGAGCAACGAGGGACGTCGCCGGAGCCAGCGGGCAGGGAGCCGAAACGGACTGCTGCTGATGTGCAGATCCGCAAAAGTTGAAGCCACCAAAGGGCGGATCCACCACGGGGGTCAGATCCACCCACGGGGGTCAGATCCACCACGTGGGTCAGATCCACCACGGGGGTCAGATCCACCACGGGGGTCAGATCCACCGGAGGCCACCACGGGGGCAAGGGAGCCCAATGGAGGTGCCGGTGGATGGGGAGAGGGTGATGATGGGGGAATTCGAGTCAGAAGCGATCACCGAAGCGTCTTGGGAAGGCACATCCGTGCGTCGAAAGGAAGGTGGAGGGGGAACGTTGTGTGTGTTAGTTGTGTTTGGTGAATAAAACGGAGCAACGCGTGCCCATGTGGGTGTGTGGCGGCATGCGCGGGCTGCTATGCGCGTGTGCGGTGTGGTTTGGGTGGGGCAGGAGGTCGGTTTGGCGGTTGCAGACGTGGTGGCCGCCGACGCCGCTGTGAGACGGAAGGTATTGCACCACACAACAGGGCCATGACATGCCAGGGGTGGGTGGGTGGGTGGGTGGGTGGGGGTTGGAAACACAAGATGAGGATCACGAGTCGCGGTACCTCACCCACACTCTCCCCGACATCGTTCCAATCCCAGACACGAACACTTTCCCCGCCCCTCCCCCCCCCTCCCCCCCAGACAAGGCGGGGGCACCACAGACGTGCAGCAGTTCCCACAGTTGCAGCTGCCGCCTAACGACAGGAGGGGGCGGGGGGGGGAATGGGATGAGAGAGGACGGATGATCCGGGGTTCGTAGAAGGAGGTGTGGGGATGTGCAGAAGGGGGTGGTTGTGGTTGCGGTTGTGGTTGCGGTTGTGGTGGTGGTTGTGGTGGTGGTTGTGGTGGTGGGTTGTGGTGGTGGGTTGTGGTGGTGGTGGGTTGTGGTGGTGGGTTGTGGTGGTGGTGGTGGTGGTGGTGGTGGTGGTGGTGGTGGTGGGGGTGGTGGGTGGGGGGGGTGCGACAACGGACAGTAGCAGTAGGTGTTGGGGAACAGGTAGGGGTGGTAGTAATAAGAATTGTAGTAATAACCCTATGGGAGAACGTGACGCGGAGCGATAAAGACTCCCGACCAAGGACCGGACAGACTCCATCATAATAGGAATAGCGGCTATACCCCGAATGGTACCCCGCACGATAGCCACGATTGTACTCGGCCTCGGGCTGGCTGGGTTGACGCGGCTCTTGAGTAATAATCAGACGCTGTTGCTCTTGTGGCTGCTTTTGCTTGTACCCGTTGGTGTAGATCGTGGACAGGTCGATTTCTGGCATGGATGAAAATTGCCAAGGGAGATGGGGACATGTGATGGTGGGTGGGGAACCAACCTGCGTCGTTTTTGCGCCGGCAAATCAGACAGAAGGCAATCTCGAAAAGGACCGAAAGAATAAAGAACACCCCACCGGTAAAGGCCATCGCCGACCAAGGGATGATCAGTTCGTTGGAGTTCAACTGCAGGGTTGAGCCGACCGGTCGGGACAAAAACTGAGCAGACCCAAACTACGTAACTGACGCTGGACGATGTGGAGTTGATGGAGAGAGTGAGATAGTGTTCACCCTCTTTAACATACGAAAGGCAATACGTGGGCACCCGTGTGTACTTCATTTTTTCGGGTGTTTCCTTGACGTTATCCATAAAGTTGAAGGAAACTGCCGCCGAATCGCAGTCAACAACCCAGCAGAAACTGTTGACATCGGGTGCGTAAGTGGCAGTGTGGAAGAAGATTGCCTTGGGATTGTCCGCGGTCAAAGCGCCAGAGATCATCTTGTTGGTGATATCAACCGGGAGGACAGCCAAAGCGGCTGTCGTCCAGAAAAGGAGCAAAGCCGAAACAAGCCTCATCACAGGTTAGTGAAGTCGGCCTGGGGTTGGAAACGTGATGACAAGACAGTGACAGCGAGAGCCTAGAGCCGAGGCCGGCATGTCCCGTTTCCTGGAAGTGTCAGTCGTGCTCGCCGAATTTTACCCTGGACGTGTCCGTCTCCAGATCCAAATTGGACACTGGCCATGAAGATCTTGAACATGGCGACAGCACAGAAAAGAGGGTCCACACAACATAAATCGAGGAAAAGGATGGGTATCGACAGAGGGAGACAAACGCATTGATGTCCTCATGCCACAGGGGGAGAATCGCGCTGCAGTGCCAGAGAAAGAAAATGGGGTGTGTGCAGTTCGGGTTGCCAGTCAGCGCAAGTGGAGACGGAAAGAAGACACGAATAAAAAGAAGACAGAAGAAGAAGACAGAAGAAGACAGAAGAAGAAGACAGAAGAAGAAGACAGAAGAAGAAGACACGAATAAAAAGAAGACAGAAGAAGAAGACAGAGAGAAGAAGACAGAAGAAGACAGAAGGGGTGGAGGGGGGGTGGGGGTGGGAAAGCGCCTCCATCCCCGAGGGCATTTCCGCGCCATCTATCATCATCACAGGGCCATCCCCTTCGCAGCGGCCATGGCCCCGATATGGGCGTCGATCACCCGCAGGGCCTCCGACACGATTCGGCGCTGCTGGATCAGGCTGCTGTCCGCAGCACTTGCGCTCTGCTTGGGAGGCAGCCCCGGCCCGATTCGAACCAGGGTACACCGATCCGACCCGATCTCCTTCAGGATGGTGTTGTTCGCGGTGCGGATCTTGGCCGATCGCGAGCCAAGCTCCAGCACCACCAGGACGCGGCTCTTGTCCCGGTCAAACTCGGCCTTGAGGCCCTCCATCCACCGGGTATAGCCACCCATCCCCGTGTTGGACGAGACCCACTGCTTGTCAAACTTCATGCGGACGTTCGGCCGGGCGTCGCGGTTGCACAGCGGGCAGCGGAGATAGTTGAATGCCCGCGGGACGGAGCTGCTGGTCTGGCCCGACGGGTGCGGGGGCACGAGCGGTGAGAACTCGGGGGCTTCGCCGGACACCCGCGAGGCGCCCCGGAGGTACGTCAGCGGGATCTGGGTCGGGATCTCGATGAGCGGGCCGCCGCCGCTATCATCTCCCGGGCTTGGAGGCAGTTGTGGCTCCCCCCCGCCCATGATGTCGATATCACCACCTGGTTGTTGCAGCATCCCCGGGTCAGCGCCACCCTCCCCGTCATCGAACTCCGGCACGTCATCCGAACCGTCGGGTGATAGCGGCGGGCTGATGGCCGGCGGTGGAGGCGACGGGGTGGTCGGGGGCGGAGCCACGGGGGCGTCGAAGGGACGGGTCGACAGCGGGGCGATGTAGTCTGGCTCGGCCAAGTCGGGCGTGGGTGCAATCAGCAGCGAGGGCGGGGGCGGGGCGACCCAGGCCCGGGCCCCCGTGGGCGCGGGGAAATACAGTGCCGAACTGGTGCCCGTGGCCGCCGCGGTTCGAACCCGGGCGCGCACGACACTTTCGCCCGGGTCGGGCAGCATTAGCTGGGCGGGCGGCTCGGGGTTGAGCGGGTCAATCTGGATGCGCGCGCGCAGGGTTGGGCTCGTCTCGGCCGGGGTGGCCAAGAGCGACGGGTCGCCCAGCGAGGCAGGCAGGTGGTACGGCAGGCAGGTGACTGGGGCCCGGTTGAGGCTTGCCTGAGAGGAGCGCGGCCGGAGGCCGACCCCGCCCAGGGCCGAGGTCGGGGCAGCGGCGGAGCGGGGGCGCATCGGCTCGGGAGAGCTGGCTCGCAGGTAGTGTGGCGGGCGGGTGGGAGGTGGCGTGTGGCCGAAGGGCCTCATGATCTGGGCGGGGGCGGGGGCGGGGCTGGCCGAGGAGGCGCGGTAGGGGCGGAGTGGAACCGAGAGCGCCTGTGGGGAATAGGGGGGGAAAAAAAGTGGAAGAAAAATGGGATTCCGGGCAGCGGGGCTCGAACCCAGGTCGTTCGAGTGAGAGCATGTCCAAACCCGGATGTCTGCCCGAATTCGAATGGCTTTGGGGGACCCCCAAAATCACCGCCGCCACGGCCCCAGACCTGCGAATGCCGGAGCGGGACGGGCGACACGGCGGCCGAGGCCGTTCCGGGGCGGGTCGGCGAGGCAGTGGGACTACAACCCGGGGGAGTGGTGGCTGCCACCCCCCGCGCCGACCCGTTCCCCATCGCGCCGACATCACCACCCGGGGGCGGAGCCGCTAACTGCGGGGCGGGAGCCGCACTCGGGGACAGGGGCGGGGCGAGGTCGGCCGGGGCGGGGTCGAACACCCCGGGGTACGTCAGCGCCCGGTGTTCAAATGAGCTGACAGCGTGGGGGTTGGGCATGAGGGGGTATACCGGGACCCCGCCAAAGGTCGGCTGCTGGGCGGCCAGTGCGTTGGGGTCGGCACGGAGCAGTCCCGGGGAGACGGCCGAGGCGGGACGCAGGAAGCGGGTGGTGGTGGTGGTGGCGGTAGATGGGCGGGAGAGGGCGGGGCCGGGAGGCGAGGGGGCGGGAGACGGGGTGCGGGAAGCCAGCGGACTGTTTTGGTGGGTGGGGGGGTGGTCGCAAAGGAGAAAGGGGCGACATGAGGATCATCAAACAAAGACATCATGGAACCAAAGGATGGCATTGGGTGAAGGAAGCAGGGGTCATGTTGAAGGCCGGCACACAAGGACCCCAAGGAGAGAGAGTTGGGGAGAGGAAAACGACGTGCAAGATGATTCGGAATGCGCGGCTTGTGTGTGTGTGTGTGGGGGGGCGGGGTTGGCCATTGACACACCACCATATCATCTCACCAGACCTTGCAGGTCTCGCCTCGGCGAACATCACCCCGCCGACGCCGACCCCGACCCCGGCGGCCGACGGGCAACTCCGGGCAAGCGACGGAATCCCGGCCAACAGCCCGCCACGCCTCCGGGCGGCCGCTGAACTTGTGGCCAAAGCGGACATACATTTGGAGGTGGTCGCGTAGGGGGAGGAGAAGGTGGTCGAGGCCGTGACGGCCATCTGGGCCAGGCCCAGGTTGAGCACCGGCTCGGCCAGGCTGCAGGCAATGGGCACGGCCGTGCTGCCCTTGCGGGCCTCCCGGGCGGCCTCCTGCCGGCTGTGGTCGTCGTCCACCACGAACCGGGGGGCGCGCAGGGACGGGCCGACACGGGCCAGCTTGAAGCGGAACGTGGCGGGGGGCTGGAAGACCTGGGGCGCGCATGGGCCTGGGGGGTGGGATGGTCGTGGAGTTGGAGGTGAGGTTGAGGGGGTCGGGGGGAGGTCGGGGGGGGGGGGGGGAGACGTTTGATGGGTGGGTGATAGCCAAACGGACGGTTACATTGCCATGAGAGGACATTCCCATCCACTTCGCAGACTGCCTCCGGGGGAAACCCCACCCGGTGGAACATATGCGTCCGGAGGGTGGTGTAGACAAAGGCGTTGGTTGCCGGAGGGGGAACCTCCTCCTCGCCTTTCTTCTTTCGACCCCCGCCGCCTCCAGATTTTTTCTTTTTCGACAAGCCCATCACCGCGCGACGTTCATCGGCCGGAATAGCCAAGAAATGCCGAAGCCAACGGAGCAAAATATGAACCGTGGGGTCGGCCTCCAGATCCATGGCATCATTGTACATCTTGCCCCAATAACCATAAAACCGTTCGGGGTCTGCTACAATAGAATCTTCAAACGGGTGGCAAACTATGCGAACCTTCAGCGAGACAACGAGGGGCTTCTGGGTCCATCTGATACACCGGCCGGGTGGGCGGGGGCGGCGCGATCTGTGGCTTGGGTTTGGGGGGTGGGTCCTCAAAGCCTTGATCAGCAGTGATCAAGACATAATCGGCGTTGAGAAGCGCAAGAGCGACTCTCTGATAGGTATCAAGAGGAGCCTCTTCCTTTTTGGCCCGGGACATGAAAAAGAGAGTCGAAGAGACTGGAACACAGTTAAACATGGACCGCCGGGAGAGAAATCGCAGACATCGGAGAAGAAGGACACGAAGAAAGGAAAACGGTTCTCCCGAAGGACAGTGGCAAGAACGAGGGGACAAGGGATCATTTTGACACGCGTGTTGGTGTGGCCTCCTCTTGGGTTGGGCGGCGAACTGAAATTTACAAAAGAGAGAGTCGCAACTGCAGCCTCCTCTGCCTGACAAGATGGGAAAAAATAGAATTAATGGGGCTGCGAGGCCAGATCGCCTGCCGGACGTCCCCCTGGCGACACCTTCAGCACGCTCACCCATTCCGGTGACACACGACCCCTCAGGTGCCGGTTTTCCGCCCCGGACACCTCAAACTTCATCTCATCGCCGAGCGGGGCCCATAGCTCCTCCAGTAGCGGGCAGTTGAGCAGCAGCGTCGTCTGAGAGGGGGAAAAACGTGTTGACCCGGGGACGATGGGGCAATTGCCGAAGAAGAACGACGAAAGAGGTGAAGGAAGCGTCTGCTGCCGTTCCGCCGTTGTTGGGACTTGTCGCCTGCGCCCTCGCAAATTCACTCCATGATTCTCTGGGAATGTGGGAAGCTCCAGGCGCTGCAAGACCGGGCAGCTGAGGCACAGGTCGGACGTGGGGCGGTCGCCCAGCCGAAGATCCCTGAGCCGGGGCAGCGAACCCAGAGCCGCGGCCAGCTCGGGCCAGGACACGCACGGGGGGAGGCCCCCAAGGAAGACACGGCGCAAACCCGACCCCCCGTGCTGCCTGAGGCAGGACAGCAGGCAGGAAGGGTCCAGGGCGGCGCAGCCATCGACGAGCAAGCTGCGCAGACTGGTGGAGGCCGTGACCAAGGTGAACGTGGTCAGATACTGCATTTGGGACATGGTGAGGTCAACCAGGGCCGGGCAATGCACGGCCAGCGAGCGGACGCGGGTGGCCGAGCAATTGTCGGACAGCGAAAAGAACCGCAGATGCGACGCCTCGACCCGAAGGTTAACCGACGCGCTTTCTCCCAGACGCTCGTCGTCGTCGGCGGCGGCGGCGGCGATGAGGGACAGATCCAGGGACTCCAGATGGTCAGTGGTCAGGAAAATGTCCCCCGCATCCGGGGCCACCGCAATTTTGGCCGCGAGATGGCACAAGGCCGGTGCCGTTTGGAGGAGCTTCGCCAAATCGTCGAACCGGCCAAGGCGCACCCCGGAAAGCCGAGTGATAGCTGGCGACCCCGCAAGGATGGCGTCCAGGGCTGCGCGATGCCGTTCGGAGAGCACACACGGGTCCGAACCGTTGGCATACCGCACCCCGGCCAGGTGGGGCATGGCTTGGCACTCCGTCGGCCCCTCTTCGGGTAGTCCCGCAATCTGACGCAGTCGCGGGCAGTTCAGGACCAGTCGGTAAGAAGAGTCGACAGCGGTGGGGAGGGTGAGCACCTCCAGTGCTGGGCAGTCCAGGGCCACTCGGTTGTTCAGGTTCATGTCCAGGTGAAGACTGCGCAGGGTGGTGCTCGCGATGGAGATGTCGCTCGTAATGGGGCCCCGGGCATGGAGGATGCCACTCTCTGCCTCATGAAGACGGAGTGATTCGAGTCGGCCGAGCAAGTCCGTGGACATGTGTGAGAAATCGAAAAATTGGCAACCCCCCGGCCCCGTCACCAAGTCCAGGTGGGTCAGGGCAGGGCAGGAGGCCAGCGCATCGAAGAGCGGCACGGAGAGGCGGCAGCAATCCCAGGAAAACGAATGGATCGTGGCTTGGTTGGCACGAAGCATGTTCACAATGGGCGTCTGGTCGTTGGGCGCATTCTCAATCTCGATCGTCTCCAGCTGGCCAAACTGAAAGGAGGAAAGCTGACATGCTTGGTTCCTGGGCACCCGAAGCAAAGTCAAACGGGGCCCGATGCAGGCCAGGGCCTCATCATTGCAAACCGAGAGGCGGAGTTGCTCGAGATGGGGAAGCAACCGGAAAAAGTGTACCAGGTTGTGAGACGCACGGGGAATGGCGTTGAGCAGGGACAGCCGTTTGAGCCGGGTGAGAAGCGGCGAGGAGGGGTCGGGGACCAGCAGGGTCGGAATAAATTCCCAGTATGGATCTGTGGCCAAGTGCACCGCCTCGAGGTGGGGGCATTGTGCAAGGGCAGACAGAACCGGTGTGGGATTACGTCGACGGAGAGTCAGCTGAAAGTCCACCAAACCGGGCAGGTGTCCCAAGATGCGAGGCAGGGCGGTCATCACCGCATTGCCAACGGGGATACGCAACGTGGTCAGGTGGACGTGACCGGTGAAAGCCTCATCGACCCAGGGGGCACAGTCATCCACGGTGTGTCCGCAGCTCCACAGGCCAGGCTCACAAGATGGCAGGGTCAGCTTGACGAGACCCAGACAAGGGCCAACTAAGGCAGCCAGGGCAGCCGCCGTGGGCGTGGGCAGGCGATCTTCGGGGTTATCGTCAGTCAGAGATGATGCTTCCATATCATCAAATGACATTTGCCTTAAAGTTCCACGAACGGCCTGCCGTGTGCTGTGCGAGAGTCCAATCAGAAGAATATACAAGCGCAAAGTGGCGGTATCTTCACCACTCAACATGGCCGGCAGGAGTTCGATGACGAACTGTGGTGGGGCAATGTGGCTATTGCACATTAAAGCTGCTGAAAAATCATGAGTGAGAGATGCGGATCCACGACTGGACAGACTTCCGGCGCTCCCGTCGTCCGAAGACATGGAAGAGGAACTAAGACCGGTGCGTTGTCGATGCACATCATGTCAAGATGGGGGAGGTCGCACGACTGGTCCTCGAGGTCAAGGGCACAAGAAAACAAAGAGTACAGTTCCCCAGGAATGCCGGGTTTGAGGAGCTCAAATCATTGATTGCGCGGGTGTTCGCTCCAGAATATCCGGTGAATCTCTCCTACCTGAGCGACGGTGATGTATTTGGTCTGTCTATTCACGTTTGGACGAACCGAAAAGTAATTCGAACGGGATTTTTGGTGTTCCGGACAGATATTGCAGGCGATGATTCGCTGAAGGGCTATCTTCAGGAAAACCCTCTGCCACCTTTGAAGATTCTCCTTACTTCGACACCACCGATGGTCTGTCGCATGTGTGTGCTTTTATCCGAGCTGCCCGTTTTTTTTTCTTTCGGCATCGTCGATCACTTTGCATCGGCAGGCAGCGACCCCGACAGCAACCCTGATGCCCACAAATGACGATGTGAATCTTGGAGTCTCAATGTTATCATCTCAACCAGAACCATCAGCGGCGCCAGTCGCAACCGCGACGGGGGAAACTCCACCCGGGCCAGTGAGGCCGATCCCCAACGAGCCACCATCGGCGCCACCCCCAGAGCGGCTGTCACCCCTGTCCATGTGCACCTTGCGGTTGGAGGCGAATGGGCCGCCCCCTCGGACGATCGAGATCGCCCCTGATCAGGCCGACTCGATGCCTCTGGAGGTATTCATGGGGCTGCTGTCATCCCAGTTCAATGGGCGCGCCGTCGCTGGTGCCCCCGAGGTTATAGCCTCATCCGGGGCTGTCACCGGTCCGTTTTGGCTCGGCCGAGTGACGTGGGATATCACGCCGAATCGAGAGACATGCTGTGTATTTGCTAGCTCGATACTCACTTCTCCATCCCACCATCCAGGCCGGGTGGTCCGTGCCAAGTCGTTGCACGCGCTTCTCCGGGCCAGCCTGGTCAAGCCGGTGGTGATTCGGGTTCAGCTGATGCCCCTGTCGCCCACCATCAAAGCCGAGCGGAAGAAACTCAAGAAGATGAAGCAGAAGGAGCAGCGCCACGCTGCCGCCGAGCCACCGCCCCAACAGGCCGCCGCCGCGGCGCAAGTGGCGGGTCCGTCGCTCATTATGGCAATCGCCATCGCTTTGTCACCTGTCCTTGGACACGAGTCACGGTGGCGGCAGTTGCGGGGGGTGGGGGGGATGTTGCAGTCGTCGCGAATGCGTTCCTGCTGCTTCCCAGGTCATCACTCCTCACTTCCTCTCTGCAGATGCCCACCAGCCCGAGACTGATGCCCACCAGCCCGAGGTGTCTGCTCCCCGGCCGGCGGATGCCGCCATTCCCTTCGAGAAAATCCGGGCCCTGGCTGCGCGCCTTGCCGCCCCCGCGGACACACTCATCATGGACCCCTCGACCCCGGGGCTCCTCGGCAAGATCTGCTCCATGGCACGTGACGATCCGAGAACAATCTCCCTTCTGAGGCAGGCCGGCGTTCCGGCCTCGCTGGTCAGGCTGCTCACGGAAGCCGCCCACCTCCTATTTGCTTGCCAGCAACCCGTCTTGGCCCTGTTGCCCTTCATGACTATTGAGTCCCTGTCGGTCGATCCGAAAATCAGGGCCGCCTTTGGGCGCGCCGGGGTGGCCGTCCCAGTCGTCAGCCTGCTCGTCGACCATCCCGACATGGCCGCCCAAAGGTGGCTGCGAGACTCCTCGCGGCCATTGCAGTCATTTCCGCGAGCGACGAGAACGGAAGCTCCTTGGGGCGTGCCGGGGTCGTGACTCCCCTTGTCAGACTCCTCCTTGCCCACCCCGACTTGTGCACGACCCACCCCGTTGTGGCCGAGGGGCTCCTCCAAGCGATCGCGAACCTCGCATTGCATCCTGCGAACAGCATCTCCTTTGAGCGTGCGGGGGTTGTGCCCCCACTCGTCGGCTTGCTCACTGCCCACCCCAATCTGCCCACCGTCACCCCCAATCTGGCCCGGAATCTCCTGGCGGCAATCGGGTTCCTGTCGCGCGAGAACACTGCCTCCTTTTTTCGTGCTGGAGTGGCCGCCGCACCAGCCTGCCCACCGCCAGCCCCGCTGTTACCAAGGTCCTCTTCGGCGCAATCACCCTCCTCTCTGGCGCTGAGAAGAGTCGTGACTCCTTTGGGCAGGCTGGAGTTGTGGCCCCGCTGGTCAGGATGCTCACTGCCCACCCCGATCTGCCAACCACCAACTCCGCTCTGGCTGCGGTGCTCCTTTCGACCGTCCGCATCCTGTCTCCGGGTCCCGGGAACCGCGCCTTGTTCCTGAGCGCCGGGGTGGCCAATCCCCTGGTCAGGGTGCTCATTGCCTGCACCGGCCTTTCCACTGCGACTGATCACTGCCTCGGGGCAATCCGAAACCTCTCGGTGGCCCAGGAGGGTTGTGCTGCCTTTGGCCGGGCCGGGGTCGTGGCCCCAATTGTTGGCTTGCTCACCGCCCACCCCGACCTGCCCACCGCCAGCCTCACTGTGGCCATTGACCTTCTTTTGGTCATCTGTAATCTGTCCAAAGACCGCGAAGTCAACGCCTCCTTGGGGAGTGCCGGAATTGTAGCCCCGCTGTCCCGGATGCTCTCCCACCCTCAGCTGGCCGCCATCAGTGGCCCACTCTTCAGCGCGATCGGCATCCTTGCAGAGCTCCCCGAAAATTGGACGGCCTTTGTGCACGCCGGGGTTCCGGCCCATCTGGTCAGGCTGCTCCCTTCCCTGCCCATCACGAACACCAACATGGCGAATGCTCTTCTGCGGCTTGTCCTCACCCTGTCGTTTGACCCCCAATGCGAGGCGATCTTGAAAAACGCGCCTCTGCGGCGCTTTGTTGAATTCCCTGGGGTGGATCCGATGCTTGTGTTCGTTTTTGCGCCTTATTGTCTGGCCAATCCTTCCCCGCCACTTCATGCTCATGCTCGGACTGACGTCCCCCCCCCCCCCCCCCCCATCACAAAAATGACATCGTCTCTCCTTGACGTTCCCCTCGTTGTTTTGTGTGCAACGGCACAACAATCCTGACAACAAGTGGCGCCATCGTGAGCGAAGGAAGGGGTGACGAGCCGTGCGGAGCGGGAGGAGGAGGAGGAGGGGGAGGAGCCACACTTCGGCGTGGGTGGAGCAGGAGACCGGGCGGTTACTGCGTCATTGCACGACGCTTGTGAACCAGCCGCACAGCTCAACAACCGTTGTTGTCTGATCACCACCCATCAGTCGCGTTGTCAATGCAGTGACATCGACCGGTCCCCCCCCCCAAGCATGGAGTTGGGGGCTGGAACGAATTTTGGGAGAGCGGTTGATCCAAGCCGATGAAGAACAAGATGCCACGAGACAAACTGGAGAGAATGGAGAGAGCATCGTTCAACGAATGATCCCGGGCGCGAGCGACGGGAACGAAAACGACGAGATCGGGTTGGCACCCCCCGAGGCATCATCACCATCACCATCACCATCACCATCACCATCACCACCACCATCATCATCATCATCATCATCATCATCATCATCATCATCATCATCATCACCATCACCATCACCACCACCATCACCATCATCATCATCATCATCATCATCATCATCATCATCATCATCATCATCATCATCATCATCATCATCATCATCATCATCATCATCATCATCATCATCATCATCATCGGAGGGAGTCGCTGAAGCTGCAGGCTCGAAGGGTCTCCAAAAAGAACATCGCCCGGCAGGAGCACAAAGGTCATCATTATCCGGGGGGTAATATCAACAACAATGGGTCATGTCACGGGCGCACGTCATCAGTACCCGGGGGTTCATGCCATATACCGGGTCATATCCGCAGGGTTCATATCACGGGCTCATGTCATCAATATCCGGGGTGAATATTCACAGGGCTCATTCATATCACGGGTTCATGCCATCAATATCCGGGGGGAACATCCACAGGCCACAGGGCTCATTCATATCACGGGTTCATGTCATCAATATCTATCCGGGTGAATATCCGCAGGGTTCATGTCACGGGTGTGGACCCGGACGACGGGGTTGGCGCGGCGACAACCGGGGCGATTTCGGCAATGGCCCGGAGCTCTTCCAGGCAGTCGGCAAAGGTGTCCGCCTCCAATCCGTATCGCTCGTACCTGCGGGGTAGCAGCGGCGGCGGCGGCGGGGGGGGGGGGGGGGGGGGGAAGACGGCGCATTTCAATTTATTCTGAGAAGACGCACCAACTACACTGGAACGCAATCCCTCCCCCCTCCCACCCCCCGGGGATTACGCACACGCACAGCTGTTCACGAGGACATGCGTTTTGATGTGATCGAGTCTTCCCGTGGTGGAGCGCAGTCATCACACAGACATGCCTGGCCCCCCCCCCCCCCCCCCCCTCCCCCCCCCATTCCCCCGCCCCACCCACACATGTCACCGCCCACAAGGACGAAGGAGGGGAGGAGGGGACCCAGACCAGTGGAAGTACGCGCGGCTCTGGAAGAGTCGAACGGCCCGTCGGCCCAGGCGGGTCGCCAGTGCGCTGGTCGTGGAGGTGTTGGCGGCCAGGGTCATCGTGGGCCCTGCAGTAAGACATACGAAATGGGCAGAAATGCGGGTGGTGGGGGAGGTTGGTGGTCAGGACCTGCAGAGGCACACGAAATGGGCAGATATGCGGGTGGTGGGGAGGTGTTGGTGGTCAGGACCTGCAGAGGCACACACAATGGGGCAGATGCGGGTGGTGGGGAGGTGTTGGCGGCGGGTGTGGGGGAGGTGGCATTGTGGGCCCTGCAGTTCGACACGAAATGGGCAGGAGATGTTGGCGGCCAGGGTCAACATGGGGCCTGAAAAGACAGCAAGTCACCACGAATGGACAGATGCGGGTGGTGGTGGCAGGGAATCGAGGCCGCTCGGATGGGGTGTGTGTGTGTGGGGTGGGGTGGGGGGGGGGGGGATGGAGGCAGACCCTCCCCGATCATCGTCTCGGCACAGCTCCGGGAGGTGACCACCGGGGGTGCATACCCCAGGTCTCCA
The DNA here is from genome assembly GCA_027972325.1 of Paratrimastix pyriformis. Taxonomy (NCBI): domain Eukaryota; phylum Preaxostyla; family Paratrimastigidae; genus Paratrimastix; species Paratrimastix pyriformis. Next base: position 631,181 of record JAPMOS010000016.1, read on the forward strand.
TCCCCCGGTTCGATCCACACCGGCCGGCCATCCTCACCCCAGCGCGCCTGCCCGGGGGGCGGTGGCCCGCCCTGACCACGGCGCGCCAGGCCCGTAGCGAGAAGCGTTTCAAGAGGGGGTGGTTGCTGTGAAGTACTACCACTGGTGGTGGTGGTGGGGGCGCGCGGGTGGTGTGACGGTTGGCTGCCGCCGGGGTTGAGTTGGCCGGGGGGATAGCCGCGGATGGTGACCTGGGCAAGGGAGGTCGAGATCTGTGGGAGAAGGGAGAGAGAAAAGAAGGATGATTGCATTTTTTGAAATCTGATTCCCAAAAGGGGGGGAGATGATGATGATGATGATGATGATGATGATGATGATGATGATGATGATGATGCCTGGGTGGTGATGGTGATGATGACAATGGGCGCCGCGGACCGGGGTTTGGTCTACGGAGAAGCGCGGAAGCGAGGCCAGGAACCGCCTCGTGGCCTGCTCCCAAGATGGGTCAGGGCTGTACCAACCAAACCCATCACCCAACCCAGCCACCACGCACGACACATGATGTGACACATGAGGTAACACATGATGCGACACATGCCGCGACACACGACGCGACAGACAACGCACAACACACGAAGCGACATACAACACACATCACAAGACACGGCACACGACGCAACACATGATATATGACACACACTGTCTCGCTGTCTCTTCTACCTCTCTGGTTTTTGTTGTATTTTCCCGTTACTTCGTTCCTTCTTTACTCGACACACATGACACACACACATGACACCACACACACATGACACATGCATGACAACACACCCATGATGACACACACGACACACGCGAGCACGTCCGCACATGCAGCACACGTACAACCGACACAGAAAAAAACCAACCCAAGGCACGCGCCGCTTTCAAAATCATCACGAAGGTACACAGACCAGACGGGCCTCGAGACCATCTCGAGGTACTTCATGGACGGGTCCGGAACAACATCGGTGATCAAGTCCCACAGCCCGTCCGCAGCGCGGCTCTGACCCAGGGGGAAGATGACCCGTCCCAGGGCACAGGACACCATCGTGTTCATCCGCTGCAGGACGCCAGGCGAGGCGGCGGCTGCCAATGGGGGCCGGCGGGCCACACCGGGGGAGGGAGAGACAGCCGGGCCGGGTTTCCGTGGGGTGGCGCCGGAAGTGCCTGTGCTGATGAGGGTCGCTGTTGCCCGGGGTGGAGTTGGCCCATCTGCCGCGCAGTCCGACATCAGCTGGTCGTTTTGCCAGAGAATCACCGCGTCGGAGAACCTGGGGTGATGTGGTTGGGGCGAAACTGTGCGGAAATTGCCACAGACTGACGGAGCCAGGAAAGTGAAAGTGTGGCATTATAGACGGTCGTGAGACCATCGGCGGAGAAGGGGAACACGGCCGCATTGACGATACCCGTTTCTGGCGCCATCTCACGAACACCCTCCAGGATTGCCGATCCGGCACCTGAACCTGTGCCACCTCCCAAAGAATGGACCATGAGCAGTTCGTGGCAACACGGAGTCTGCTCCAGCAACTTCCGGGTTGCTTCAATGGCTTTCTCGACCAGGTGTCGATTGGCGTATCCAGCTGCCCAGTTCTTCCCACTTCCCGGAACGTCGGAAATTAGCTGAGCAACGGGAGGTCCAACGGAAACGGTCTCAGGAGGCGGGAGAAACTCCCGACCAATTGATGCCACGACCTTGGGCTCCGCATCGACTGCCACAAAAGCACCACGGTGATTGTTCCCAAGCTGTTGGGCTTGGTAGGCCAGGAGGTGGTGCCCAATTTGAATACCTGCCTGGCCAACGAACAGCATGTCTTTGAAAGAGAGTCTGACGAACACCTCATGGCGGTGCCGCATTCGAAGGCAGAGCGCCGTCCCCAACCCACTGGCCCCAGTCCAGACGTGGGTTCGGCCGGTCCGTTTTTTTGTTCTGTCCTATCAAAGTGGGGGCGGCGCAACAACGTGCTGCTCTTACTCGACTGGAAGTACCAGCTTTTCATTCTCGCGGAACCCAAATCTCGGAAGCCCTCAATGTGTCGGGCGCTCTCTGATTTGGTCTCGTGTCAGGCATTCTACCGAACTTCAGGGTGGTGCAGCGAGGGAAGAAAAGCCTATGGAGTTGAAATCCAATGGCGGTCACAAGAGAGGTCTGTTGTTGGAAGGCGTGTCGACACGGACTCACCATTTTTTAGTTCTACCATATTTTGCTCGGTGCACTGTGCCACCGAAATCCAGTCGGCTCTGCAACAACTGCTGTCTGCACCGAACTGAGGAGGCATCATCGCGCTCCTGAAGAGCGAGTGAACAATTGGAGCTTCTGCGCCGAGCCGCAAGAGAATGGATGGATTCGCGGCTCTGGCTCTTTGTTCGTGCTTTATCGGACGCGATCGGGCTGCAGGTCAGGTCTTTGCCGGACCCCATTTTTGTTCACGCCATTTCTGCGGTTTCGGTCATCCAGGCCAAAGTTGATTGATGGCAAGGCAGTCCACGAAGGAAAGAGGACAGAGACTCCAAGACTCCAAGACCCCGATGACGTGACCCACCAGTGAGTTACGTGGGAGAAGAAGGCGGCTGGGCAGCCTCTCGCTTCGCCCCCGGAATGCGGATGATGCTCTTTTGCTCTTTAAATACCCCTGGTTGAAAAGAACAGTGCGTGTTCGACAGGTGCGGTGTGCGACGACGGACCCGCGCCTCGCAGCATATTTCGAATGGTTCTCGATTGGCATACAACATCGACAGGAGCGACGAAGTCAAACCCATCGCCGGTTCGAAGAGTGACATACTGGGCGATGAAAACAAAGACATAAATCATCGAACCAAATGACATCAAACCTCATCTAGCAGAGAATTCAACAAAGACCCCAACTCTGTTGGTACAGTACTTCCGCCTGGGGATGGCTGAGTTCCAGGTGATTGGAGAGGATTCATTATTCTGGAACTCGGACTTGGACTTGGATTCAAATTTGCCAGCCCCCTGGTCGGCCCGGGGTTAAGAGACAAGAAAAAGACGTCAGTCAGTCAGTCTCGTGTTAATGCAGCCTCGTGTGAGGCTAACTAAGGAGCCATGAGAAAGAAATCACAAAAGGTTTTATCCCCCAATTCCCCCGTCACCTCATCACCTCCGATAGGCTTAATGCGGCGGCAAGCGTGTTCCAAGTCACGATCCACACAGCAAGGATGGCGTTCCAGGGAGTTTTGGATGGAAAGGCGAAGAAAGAGGAGGAAAGGGGGCAGCATAGACCGCAATGCCGAGAAAAAGCTTCTCACCGGCTGTTCATGCGCCGAGGCGCGAAAACCGCACACATGCGCGCGTGCCAAAAAAACATGAACAGAGGAAAGAAAAGAGCAGAATCGTGAGGATGATGGTTGTTGTGGGAAACCTCGGGGTCCCCACATCACGGCAGCAGCAGCGAGAACGGACAACGGGAGCGACCTCCCTGCATGCGGTGATGTTGAGGCGACGAAGCCGCCTTGGGGCGCGCGCGCGGGGGGTCGAGCAGGCACAAGAGCACCTGCCATAATGATGGGTGGGAAAAGGTGGTGGTGGTGGCAGGGGGGAAGTTCATCTGACACCAAAAGCCCTGGACTTGCCCCAAAAAACAGGAGGGGAGGGGAGGAATCGACTATATGCAGGAAGGGAGTGGGGGGAAGGGAGGCGGAGGCGGCCGGGGGGGAGTTGGGATGGCGCCTCATTCGCCCGCCTGCTTGGCCAGGTCCCGGAACCGGCGCATGGCGTCGGACTTGGACGATGTGATGGTGACCTCGGCCAGGCTGTTGGTCTTCTTGAGGCGCTCGGAGAGCTTCAAGACCTGCAAGTGCCGCATCAACCAAGAATGGGGAATGCAGGATATATCAACCCTGGGGTGACAGCCCCCCAACACACACAAAAAAGCCCACCCGATTGATTTTTCAGAGGCAAGAAAAAGACAGACCCCAGAGGGCCCGGAACCGTACATCTCCTTCAGACGGGCCAGCCGTTCCTCCGTCTGCTTTGATGTCCTGCGGGGGGCCACCAAGCGGAGAGCGGGAGGGTTAGATTTGGCTGACGAGCTGCGATAAAAATCAGATTGGATGAGTCGGCGGGAAAAACAACGGAGGGAGCAGACCGTTCGGTGGGCGATACAAAACAACAACATCCCCATCGACACACGCAAACACGCAAACACACGCACACACACGGACGCACACACCCAGCCGTCGGGGGGTGGAGAAGCAGACCTGGACTCGGGTTCGGCAGGCCGCTCCTCGCCGCCCCGCCCGCTCGCGGTGGCCGAGGCCGGGGGTGTGGCCGGCCGATCCGAGCCGCCTCGCGCCTCCCGCCTGTCATCCCCGTCGTCCCGCCGGCCGCCCTCGCGCCTGTCATCGCGCCCCTCGTCGCGCCTGTCGCCCCCGCGCCGGTCATCCCGATCGTCCCTCCGCCTGTCATCCCGGTCATCCCGTCGCCGGTCATCCCGATCGCCCCCGCGCCGGTCATCGCCCCCCCGCTCCCGCGGATCCCTCCGGCCCCCGTCGCGCTCGCCCCACTCGCGCCGCTCCCGATCGCCCGCCCGCCGGTCGCGTTCCCGGCTTCGGTCGCGCTCCCGGTCCGCATCGTAGTCGCGCCGCCTGACGGGGTCGGCGGGTCGGCGGTCTGGCGAGAAAATGGGCGGGGGGGGAAGCATACCGTTGGGGTGTGTGGGAATAGTCGAGTGACATGACATAGTCAGCAGGCTGAGAATGAGGGGGAGGGGGATGTCGGGGTTTGCGGGGTCAGGCGGAGGAGTGGCATGGCCAGGAGGTCGAAAAATCAGGAAATTGAAGCATGCCAGGGGTGTGTGGGGGTGGTCAGAGACGGCAAGGTGGAAGAGTGGCATGGCCAGCAGGCAGAGAGTGACAGACCCCTGTCGGCCTCGGAGGGGCGGCTTGTCGGCACAGGGAGGCCGCGCGCCGCGCGCCGTTCCTTGCCAGGAGCACGTGCGGGGAATCGAGGGGGAGAGATCCAATCAGCACAGGGCCCAAGCCAATGTCGATTGGGGGCAAGGGGGGGGGGGGGGGGGGGGGGGGGGGGGAGGCAGACCTCCTCGCGCAACTGGCGTTCCCTTTGGCGCCGCGCCTCACGGTCGTCCTCCTTCTCGCGGCGCCCGGGAGAGTCGTTGATGGGAGTGCCATCATGCTCGGCCATCTGGGGGGGGGGGGGGGGGGGGATGAATGGATGAAGGAAGTGGGGATGGAGAGGAGGGCCCTGAGAACTGGAACGGCAGGGGGCAGAGGACGGACCAAGCGCTTAATATCCTTGAGGATGGGCACTGGAATCCGAGGAAAGATGGTGTCTCCGTAGTGCTGCTCGAGGAGCAGGTCCCGAATATATGCCCCCAGGGTTCTGGGACGGGGGGAGGTGGGGGGATGGAGAGGAGAGGATGACATGCGGGAGGAACGAAAACCAGACGGACTGTGGAGGGCCGTTCACCGTGGGGTTGAATTCCACATCCTCATCCAAGTACGGCTCGAAAAACTCCCAAAGTCGCCGGTACGGGCAGGCGTAGCGGAGGTAGAGGAAGCCGATCCCCCGAACATAACTGGGGGGATGAAGATGATGGTGGTGCCGGAGAGGAAGCAGCCCAACAGACGCATTCTTGTGGTCGAGGAGCATTCGCACCTGCTTGACGCTGAGTTTCAGCGTGAGCAGTTTGAGGAGGATGCAGAAGCTAACGGAAGGGTTCTTGTCGGCCCCGGGAACCCAGGCCTCCAAATGCCGGACTTCGCGAACGATTTCATCGATGAAGTCGGGAACCGTGGTGAGGGGCCTATGCAAGGGTTGAGGGCTGGGATGTGGTGGGAAGGGCCGACAGACTGCAGATCTTGGAAATAATAGAGCGCACGGATGTTGGTGTTCAGGGAGTCTTCGAACCCATATGTTGGCGGAGGGTTCACTTGCTCGAAGCCTTGGTCTTCCTTCCCAAGCTTCTTGGAAACAACCTTTCGACCATCCACAATTTCTTCGATTTCCTCCTCCTCTTCACCTGCGGGGGGGGTGTCGAGATGCTGTGCCATGGGAATCATACCAGGAACTACAGGCATGACGGGGGGATATCCTGGAACGGGGTAGCCCGCAGGATAGCCATAAGGGGTGCCCATGGGATATTGGGGGTAGCCGGGGTAACCGGCGATGGGCATGGGAACGCCGCCCGGGTATGGGGGAACCATTGGCTGCTGAGGATTTGGTTGCATACGGGCGCTGTGGTGCTTTTCCTTCCAAAGGTCTCACTAGAAAAGGACAACTCGACTGTCCGCAACAGTTTGATTATTGCTCCTCGTGTGATGTCTCGCTCGTACGCGATGTGTGCGGAAGCTGCGCGTCTTTACTCGGCGGGAAGCTTCCAGGAGGCAGCAGATGCTTTTGAGAAAATTCAGGGAACTGCTGATCTTTCTCATCCGATGACCGGCACACCCTCTGCCAGTCAGCTGGAGGCTCTGCGCACTTCTTACAATTTTGCCCTGTGTGCCATCAAGGCCGGCCGTTTTGATGACGCAATCACGAGGTTGAACGCGCTGCGGCAGTTCGCTCCCGATTTTCCACTCCCGCTTCTTCTGCGCGGCAATGCTTATTTCCAAAGTAAGCAATATCAGAAGGCATACGAAGATTTTCAGGCTCTCAAAACTGTCTGTTGCGTTCCTGTTGCCTTCGACGATCACGTCTGGGTCAGATCCTTGAATCCACCGATGACGGCAAGTTGGACTTCAGCGTTTTTATGTCTGGCACTGCCAAGCCGACAACTCCGGTTCGAATTCTCTACTTCGACGTCATGCGCAACCAAATTCTGGCGATGATACACTTGAACCGTTGCGATGAGGCCAACGAGGCGCTCGATGTTCTGCGGAACTGCGCCGAAAAGTCCGGTTTCCATTTCGAACAAGCGCACTTACCTTTTTGTATGATAGTCCCACCCAGACGGAGCAGGCAGCCGCGCTGTCGCAATTCGCAGATGAGGTCGGTGGCTTGCTGCCTTACCCATCTCTGACTGCAGATTACACTTTTTTCCTGCCAGTTCCGAAGGAAGCATGAAGAAGCCCCCGCGCCCGCTGAGGTCTCCACTGAGACTGCCTCCGAGGCTGCTCCGTCCCGCCCTGTACCTGTTCCTGTCGAGGAGCCCCAGCCCACCAGCGAGGAAGCTCCCCCGGTCAGCCACCCACCCACGCCGCCCAAGGAGCCCGAGCCATCGCTCGCCGAGCCTGTCGAAGAGAAGCCACGGACCTCGCCGCCTTCTCGGCCCCTGCCCATGCCCCGCGCCAAGCCCCACGTCGACACCCCCCCGGACCAGCATGCCGCCGTCGAGGAACGCATTGCATCTCCCCCCGTGCGGAGCACTCCTTCCCCAGTCTCCTCACCACGCCCTGCCGCCCCGCAAAGGGCCAAGATCGCGGCCAAGCCGCTGCCTGCTTCTCCTGTGGGTCTGTCTGTGCCTGGTTGCCTGCTTCTTGCATGCAGTATGCCCGGTTGGTCGCTCACGCCCACCCATGATATGTGCGTGTGTGTGGACAGCCCCCCGGGCAGCTGTCGGTCCCGCCCCGACTGTCGAGGCCTCCCCCGCCGAGAAGCCCGAAGAACCCGTCCCTCAGGCCGAGACTGCCTCTACCACCCCGCCCAAGCCGGCCCGGCGCTTCCCTTCTGGTGCCAGTCTGTACTCCCCCAGCCTCTCTCCCTCTCTAAATCAACTCATCATCGTTCCCACCCACCCCCCCCCCCCCCCCCCCCCCCCACCCCCCATCGTCAATGTCCCAGTTCCTCTTCCTGGCCTTCCCCGCAAGCCCACCTCCCCCCTGACCACTGAAGCCCCGGCCCTGGCCCCGGCCCCAGTCCCGGCCCCAGCCCCGGCCCCAGCACCCGCGCCTGCCGATGCTCCTGCACCCGCCGCTGAGTCCTCCGAATCTCCTGCCGCCGAGTCTCCCGCCGTTCACCCGGCCTCCGAAGTTGCCTCGCCTTCCGCTGCCGCCCCACCCCCGGGTGGGATGCCCATGCCCATGGGTGACTTCCGTGGGCTCCTCCGCAAAACTGGCTCGCGGCCTCCCTCCGAGTCTCCGCAGGCCCAGCACTCGGCCCCCTCGGCTTCGGCAGCCGCCACCGGTGACGCAGGGGCGCCCGCGCCTGGGTCTGGCATCCGGCTGCTGCACCCTCACATCTTTCTCACTTATGCCTTCCGATTTCCGATCTGGTGGTGGATGTTTGATGTGTCGGTCGGTACAGCGATTTCCGCTCGGTTCTGAAGAAGTGGCAGCACTGAGTTCGACTTGCACGACGCGTGCTGCTCGAGTCGCCCTTCGAGATGTGCATGTATATTTTTCCCCCCTCTCTACCTCCTTTCTTCTGTCTTCTTTCTTGCTTCTTCTTTCGCGAATCTCACCCAGACCCGGCCATTCTCCTTCAATGCCGATCGATCGCTTGTTTGTTCATTCTTGATCGCAATGAAGAATAATTGAATAGGAGCCTTTTTATATGACAGTTCCGGACTCATGGAAATGACTGTTCGAAGGCAGGGAGCGAGAGAGAAACAGCGTGTTGGCGATAGCATAGCCTTCTCCGCGCGGGTGATTGCCCAGTCAGAGTCGAGAGCAAGAAACTGAAATGGACTCGAACCAGGTGACCCAGCAGATTCAGCAGATGAGGAACTTTATTGTTCGTGAGGCTGAGGATAAGGCTGCCGAAATTCAGTCCAAGGCCGAGGAGGAGTCTGAGATTGAGAAGCAGAAGATCGTTGATGCTGCTAAGGCCAAGTACCGGAAGGAGTTCGAGCGTCGGCTCTCTCAGTCCGCTGTTCAGCGCAAGATGTCTGCATTCTATCTTTCCTCTGGATTGGTTCCGAGCTCCCTTCCTTCCCTCATCAAAGTGACCTCTCCAAGAAGGTCAACAAGGTGCGTCTCGATATGCTGAAGCAGCGTGAGGCCACCGTTCAGGAGCTGATTGCTCGCGCTAAGGCCCAGATGGCCCAGTATGTTAAGGATGCCCGCAAGTACAAGCCTATTCTGACCAATTTGATTGCTGAGGTTTGCCAGTTTCTTTGTTTTTTTTGGACTGATTGTTCACCGTGCGGGTTGTGGTTTTTCTTTTCACCTCACGATCACTACGGATAGGGTCTCCTTGAGCTCATGGAGGCTCAGGTCACTGTCCGCTGCCGTCAGGAGGATCTGGCTCTTGTTCGGGAGGTTATTCCCGATGCCCTCCGCCTCTTCCACCAGAATGCCCAGCCCGATATGGAGGTTGCGGTTGATGTTGATACCACCTTCCTCGCCGCTGGCCCCGCTGCTGGCAATGCCAACCCTTGGTCTGTCCTCTACTCACTGAGGCTCTCTCACTCATTTCCCCCGGACCATCGACATTGCATCTTTTTTTTCTTCCAGCTCTGGTGGTGTCCTCCTTCACTGCCGCGATGGCCGCATTAAGCTGGCCAACACCCTTGACGACCGCATTCAGATCTCCATGGAGGGTCTCCTTCCTGAGGTGAAGAAGATTCTGTTCCCTCAGTCCACTGTCTGTCGCTGGGACCCCGGTCCACCCTCCCACTCACACCCGCTCGCCCCCCCAGGCTCAACTGTTCGATGGCCTGAATTTCGGCACTGCCTCTCCGGCCCCCGCCGCCGCTGGTCCCGCTGCTGCCGCCGCCGCCGCCGCCCCCAAGCACTGAGGCGTTTTCCCCCTCTCTGCCTCGTCTCTCTCCCCCCGTCTTCTCTCCCTCCCTCACCGGGGGCGGCTGGGTCCGGCTGTGACTAATTCTGTGGTCAGGCCTGGCTGTCCACCACGTCTCTACCTCCCTTTATTTTACCTTGTCACTGCGCGCGTCGCGCCCCCGATCCCGTTCCCGAACCTTCTACCTTTGAATCCCCCCAAAAATCTCGTCAATGCATCATGTTCGGCGCCCGCGCGCAGGCCGTTTGAGGGGGGCGTTTGTCCTGGGACAGAGCTGTGGGGGAGCCGGTCCATTGCCCGTGTTGATCTGAAAAGTGGCATTAATGCCGAGGTCATTTGCCCTCGTTTTGCCCCGTGCCCAGCCGCTAGATGACGACCACTCGGCTTCTTTTTTTCGATGGGGAAAAAATCGCCTCGCGAACGATCAACAGCTGCTTCAAGGAAAAGCCCAAACAACGACGATGCTGAGAAGAGGGACGCACTGATTCGGGACAAAATCAACCATTTTTGGTTCGGACCGTTCAGGCCGCCCCAAAGTGCGCCCGCAGAATCGCCAGGACCTCCGCATCTGCCCGCAGGGCACAGCAGGACGGGCGACGTCCAGGGGGCGGCGCGGCGGTATGTCAAACAAGAGCCGAGTGCAAAATCAGACCTGTTCGAACATGGTCGGCAGGAATCATGGGAATCGACGAGGGCAAGGGAGGTAAAGATGTCAACAGGGCAGCATCACGGCCATCCGCCAGGGGTGATGTTGGCTGGAACGCTCGAGTTGAGGTGATTCCCACTGATTGAACGTTATAAGCGGGTGCGAGCGGTTGCACATAAGGATCTCGAGGGAGCTGTGGCGGTGTTGGTGGTGGGTTGTTCTCAAAAGACGGTGACCGATGAGAGAGACCGGCCGATGGCGAGACACTAAAACGGGATTCCGGCATGCGCGACTGTGGATATGCATGATTCGCGGCATGTGCTGCCACTGGTGGCTGCTGGGGTGGTGCTGTCGAAGAATCTGCAGCGGGGGCGAGAGGTGTTGTAGAAACTGATGTATCATCGACTCGTGCGAGGCATGTTTCAAAGTCCACCTCTTCGCCTGAGTTGATGGTGATTGATGGAGGAAGATACATTGAATCCACCAGCCCACCGGTCGCCCGATCCCTGACGGTGCATTTCCGATTTGGGAACAGTTCCAGGAAGCCGTCTTGCCATGTTTTGACCTTTTTGGTCTTTTGCTTGGTATATTGGCACTCCCATCGTTGACTTTCCATGGTGTCCCTGTGAGCGCCACACTCTGCGCGCACAGAGCCGGCGGACGGGGCAAGTCCTGAGGGTGACCGAGCATGACAGACACAGTCATGGGGAGTGCAAGTGAGGTCTCGTCGTTCAAAACACGCAGCAACAGCAGCTGACACAAAACCATAGGCAAACGATATTTTGTGCCGTCTGCCGGCGGACCTCCTGATGGGGATCGTCGAAGCTGCTGAGCACCCCTTGCTTGCCTACGTGAAGCTCTTAAGCCTCTCACACCCGATCCGCACGGCCATTCGCGGCAATCTCCGAGAGCTGTCTTTGATTAACGATTCCACAACCGGATTCGACCTCCCTGCACCTTCCGATGCTATCGCCGCCCTTGTGGGGCCCTGCAAACACCTGATCAAGCTCTCCCTTTCAAGTCGTTCCCACCCTCTGTTCATCTGTGGGCCCACCGAGGCGGACTATGGTCATTGGGTCGATGAGGCATTCGCTGATCATGCCCACCTGATCGTGCTCAACGTCCCCGACTCTGCGTCGTTTCTTCCTGCACTACCGCGCATTCTGAGTCACCTGCCCGGTCTGGTGGAATTTCACACCAAGGCATATGTTACCGGGGCAAGAGACCTCCTGGTCGCCCTGGGCCGCCACTGCCCGAAACTCGAAGTGCTGCACATTGCCGGGATGGCCGGCGGGTTTACCGAAGCGGAGTCGCTCCGACTGGTGGGCGGAAGCCTCAAGCAGCTCCTTGCCCCGTTCCTGCTCGTGAAGGGCGAGTCGAAGGCACTGGAGTGTCTCCCAGCTCTGGAACGCGTCCACCTGGGCAGCTACACGACGGCCCTGCTTCCCATCGCCTCCCGACTGACCCACCTCGCGCTTGACAGTGGCCACATTGGCGATCTGGCGGGGGCGGGTGTCTGCCGGCTGGAATCGCTCAAGCTGTGCTGCGATTTTGCCGATCCGCACGTGATTCGGCTCTTGGCTGCCAACCAGGCCACCCTGCGCACCGTCTCGTTCGATCTGTCCAATGACAGCTGCCAGCCAGATGCCGTTCCGGGGCTGCTCGCACGGCTGGGTGCCCTGCCCGGGTTGACTCACTTGACCCTGTCCTTGCCCGACGATGAGGTCGTGGAAACTCTGCCGGAATCCATCCTTCTCCGTCTCGAGGATCTCGCCTTGTCCGGGGGCACCTTCCCGGGCCCCACACGCATCGTGAGTCGCACCATCCGCCGGCTCCGCCTCCGGGGGCCCATCCTCTGTGCCCCGATGACCGTGAACTGTCCCATGTTGGACGAACTCACCGTCACCCAGTGCGAATCGGGTCCCGTGCCCCTCGTCCTCAACTGCCCCCGTCTCCGCAGTCTCGACATGACTACGGCGACCCCGGGTGGGATCTCGGTCGAGGCGTTTCTGTCGATCATGCCCGGCCTGACCCGTGCGCATTGCAGTGGGGAGGGGGAACCCAAGTGGCTATTCCCCCTCCTGACTCGATCCCCCCGCCTGGCCGATCTGCAAGTGGCTATCTCCCGTCCGGAGACCCTGAGTCATCTGGCGACGGATGGTGCGGCCTGCACGCTGAGAAGCCTCTCCCTGTCGCTGGACCTCACCGGGTTCCCCGAATCGGTTGCCCTTCAAATGCCCCAGCTGGAGGTCCTGAATGTGGTCTTTGTTCGGCCCGTCTCCACCTCCCCGACCATGTCGGCCAAGAACCTGACCCTGGCTTGTGAGCTCCCCCGGATTCGCTCGCTGTCCCTCTTGGACAACGCCAGCATCCCCGCGGTGCATCTGACCCTGCGCTGCCCCGTCCTGGGTGACCTGCTGGTGGCCGCCCCGGGGTTGGTGTCGGTCTCGATCGCCGAGGCTGCACCACCCCCGCCCCTGCGCAGCCTGCGGCTGGAGGGACGGCAGAACGCCTTGGAGGGGGCCAGCCTCTTGGCCCTCCTAACCCAGGCCGGGGATCGCCTGGCCCGCCTCTCCATCGCCTCGCTGTCCCCATCCTGCCAGGCGACCTGGCCCGCGCTACAGGCCGCCCTGTGCCGCCTGCCCCAGCTGGCCCTGCTGACCCTGCCCGACTCCTGCATCCCCGAGATCTCGCTGGCCTGTCCGCGCCTGCTCTGGCTCGGAATTGCGCCCGTCCGGGGTGGGGCACTGATCCGGGGCCCCAGAGAGCCACAGCCCGCAGTGCGTTCGCTTGCTCTCGACTGCCCCTCGTTGGTGGAGCTCCGGGCGCCCTTCGGCCCGACCCTCGAGCGGTATGAGCCGGCCGTCGGGTCGGCCCGGCGCCTGCGCCGGGTGGCGGGGGTTTCCGTGCCGTGGGCTGCCCGTCTGAAGACGCTGCTGGCCGGGGTGGTCGTGATGCTGCGAAAGTGATGATTTGATGTGACGACGCAGCAAAGAATCATTCCGATGGTTGTGTGCCGTCGTGCAAAAAAAACAAAGATTCGGCTGTGTGGTGGTGGTGGTGGGGTGAGGAAAGCGTGATGTTTCCCACCCATGTTTTTTACTGTACCCCCCCCCCCCCCCGGCCCCACCCACTGCGCTCTGCCGACCCTCCCCGCCAACCAAATATCTCGCGAATCGGAGAAAAGTGAAGTCGGATGGCATCATGAGGTGGTTGGTGATCGAGAAAAGGGAAGGCGAAGTGAACGAGGGAGGGAGGGAGGGAGGAGGGAGGGGCGGGGAGAGGGGGGGGGGGGGGCGGGGGCGGGCAGCACAAAGGTCAACGTGTGTCGGTGTGTGTGTGGGGGGTGGGCGGAAAGACGAAGAAGAGAGGGAAAGCCAACAACCCAGTCGCCTCTCTCTCTCTCTCTTCTGTCCGTTGCACCCAAAAAACAGCGGCTTAATCGTCCTGCTCGCCATCATCATCATCATCATCATCACCTTCCGCACCGGCCATCCCGCCATCAAACTCGTCCGCCTTCACCACCTCGTCGTCGTCCGCCTCAACATCCATCGCCCGGGGGGTAGCCGCCTTCTTGGTTGCCGGGGTCTTAGCCGCCACTGGGGTCTTAGCCGTCGCCGGGGTCTTAGCTGGGGTCTTAGCGGCTGGGGTCTTAGCGGCCGGGGTCTTAGCGGCCGGGGTCTTAGCGGCCGGTGTCCTTGCAGGCTTCTCGGCGGATTTGGGAGGGATCTTGGCGGGGGTGCGCGGCTTGGCCGGGGTTCTCGCCGGTGTGGGAGCGGCAGACTTGGCCGGGGTCTTGTTGGCTGGGGGGGTCTCATCATCTTCATCCTCGGCAGGTGTCGTGGCCGTGGCGGTGGCGGTGGCCGGGGCGGCCGCGGGGTCGACGAAGAAGTCATCGTCTGCGAGGGCGAGGAATAAAAAAAGGGGGGAAAAAGATGGGATGAAGGGGATTCAAAACGACCGGCTGTTCGTGGAGAAAAAATTTCGATAGATGAGGGATGAGGGGGTATATCCTCCGAGAGACCCCCGGGGGGATATCCTCTCGGGCGAGAAAAAACGGCAGATGGGGGGATATCCTCGCAGATGGGGGGGGGGGGGGTATCCTCTCGGACGAGAAAAATTCCGGCAGATGGGTGGGTGGGTCGGGTGGGGTGGGGGATGCCCTCCCGGGGGGGGGGGGGGGGGGGAATGTCCTCCCAGACCATCGATGCCTGCCGTGGGCGGGACCGCCACCCCGGTCTCCTTCATCTCCTTCTGGCGGCGGAGATCCTCCAGGATGGACATCCGAATCTGCATCCGCTTGGCCCGGCCCTGCTCCGTGTCTTGGGATGGGTACAGGGAGAGGTACTTCTGGGTCTTGGGAAAGTTCTGCGCACGTGTGACGGGGAGTGTGGAGCAAAGTGTGACGGGGTGGTGGTGGTGGTGGTTGGGTTGGGTTGTGAGAAGCAACATACCGCGGATGAGTCGTCGGAGGATCCGTGTGGGATGGGAAGGGGGTTGGTGGTGGTGTCCGGAACCGTGGGGTGAGGCAGACTGTGACGAACCGTGATATAGAGGAGATCCTCCTCGCACTGTTTAATCGCCTCCTTGCACTGGTCCACGGTCGTGATGGCATTCAGAAAAGCGGCCGATTTTTTGCCCTCGGCCCCATCTTTCTGATTGGCCTTCTCGATCTTGGCATCCCCGATCAGAAGCTCTTCCAAGCGTCGTTTCAGCTGATGCATCCGACGATCGGCCTTCCTTCGGTCTGGGGGACACGTGAAATGTGCGGGGCAGAGAGGGACACGCGGCGGCAGACCAAAGAACTTAACCATGCGATATTTCCGTGCGAACTCTTTCTCGGACTGAATTCGTTGCAGCTCGGTGTGTTTTTTCTTCTTCTCTGCCTCGAGCTCGGCGATCTTTTTTGTTGTTTCCTCCCGAACATCGGCAGGGAGATCAGGTTTTCTCAGCAGACGTTGAAGATCGCGAAGTCTTTTCATTTCCCTTCCTGGTTCTCACTCGACGGGGCACAATAGGCAGGCCGAAGCCAGTGCGGAAAAGAGGGAGTCAGGTCTGCGGTCCCTTCGGGTCCTTTGATTTCATTTGATGGCTGTTGAAATGTAATAATTAGTTATTATGCACGGCTCCACGTCGAGTGGCATCTTCAAAGGGCATGTCGATACTGTCTGTGTCTCGTGTGCTCATGGGCTTCACATTTTGTTTTCTTGCTGACATAGACCATTCCTGACGGAGTCGCACACTCCAAGACTCCCGTGAAAAATCGTACGTTTTTTCCATCCTCTCTTCCCATTTTTGAGTCCCACTCACTCACTCTCAATCTCCACCCCTAGGGATTCTTTCTTCAGCTCTTGGAATGCAGCCTCAACCGTCACCATCCAGCACTCCCTTTGTTCTGCCGGGTGGCTCCATTGATTCCATCCCCGCCACATCAGCCCGGACCCCCACCGCTCCGGCAACCAGACAAATTGGCGGTAGCACCACTCCACGCGCTCCCCAAGAGACGCATCATTCTCCCCCGCACCGGTCAGCGGTCCCCACGCCAACCCCATCTTCGCCCAGTTATGCGGCTTCGGCGGCTCCCTCCCCGTCAACAGCCGCCCATCGCAGCCCCGCCCTCAACTCTCGCACCTTCGCCTATACGGTGCCCACGGGAAGCTCACCCAGGTCCTCGCGTCCCGCCCTGCCGTTCGCCAGCCCAACCCCGGCAATTCCGGCGGGGTCGACCCCACCCCGGGGTCGGGGAACGCCTCCCCGTCTGACCCCCTGGATGGGTAACAGCCTCGGATCCACATCGACATCACCCCGGCCGATCTCTCCGCCCCGGTCGCTGTCACCCCGTCGGCCTGGGGCACCGTCGGCTATCCCCCTGGCCGCACCCTACAAGGCGGGCCCCGCCAAATCCGATGTGGCCTTGTCTGTGTCCTCCTCCCTCCTCTTTCTCATCCGCCCCCCCGAAAACCACATCTTCCTGGTCTCATCCTCCCTCCTCCCTCCTCCTCCCTCCCCCCCGGAATAGTGTGTACTCCTCCCCGATCCGTCACCCCGTCGCCTCGTCCTCGTCCTCGCCCGCCACCTCCACCTCCGGCCGCCTGGCCGACGAATCCCCCGAGCTGAGCGCCATCCGCGCGCGCGCCTCGGCCTTTGCTGCCATCCGGACTGCCCAGGCCACCGACGCCGCCATCGCCGCCGGCCGGGCCCGCAGCCCAACATCCACCCGGGTCATGGTCTCGGGGATGCGGATCTCACCCCAGGTTGGAGTCGCAATGTCGGCCGAACCCCTGGTGGCTATGACCGCCGCCCCGGCCCCCGCCATGTCGGCGACGAGTGCAAGTGACCGGACCCCGCTCGATTCGGGCTCGGAGGGCGACTGTCCGCCTGGCCCACCCGCCCCGGCCCCCGCGGAACCGCTCGCGTCTTCGTCCGGCCAGCCACCGGCCCCTCAGGAGGAGCAGACTCACCCGGCGGACGGCGGGCTGGTCCCCGAAGAGGATGAAGATGAAGAGGATCTTCTCCTGGGGCAACAGCCACAGCCACAGGACCAGGACCATGACCATGACCATGAAGACCAGCAGCAGCAGCAACAGCAACAACAACAGCCGGCCGTGGACCCACCTGCCGGGGAGCAGCAGGAGGAGGATGAGGAGGAGCCCGTGCCCCATGACGTGGGGGATAGCGACGGAGATCTGGAGGACCACGAGTGTCACCCACCCCGGAAAACCCGCCGCGATTCCGTCTCGTCGTCCTCCCTGCCGGCCGGCCGTCCCTCAGCCGGGTTCGTCCGGCCGCCCCCGGCCACCTTCCACTCGCAGCCCGCCTCCCCGCCCTCGCCCAGCCCCGAGCGCAACCGCGTTGTGGCCCGCCCGCCATCGCCCGCCTTCCGCTCCCGTGAGCCCGACGCCCTCGCGGCTCCCGCGGCCCTCGGGTCCCCCCTGATGCGGCGCGCCGGGGGGGTGGCTATCCCCCTGGGTGCATCACCCAGCCGGTTCAACCCCAGCACGCCCACCCTGACCCTCCTGGCCGCCTCGCTGGCCGGCCCGGGCCACCCCTCGCCGACCGTGGGCAGCGAGGTTCCCGTCTCGCGCCGGCTCTCACCGCCACGCAGCCCCGTCTCGCGGATCCTGGAGCAGCCCGCCTTCAACCGATCGCCCATCGTGGTTGCCACCTCGTCGCCCCAGGTGCATGCCGCCTACCCCGACCTGTATCCCCCCACGGGTATCTCACCCAGCCGGGCACGGATGGTGTCCCGACCGACATCACCCCCGCATACCCCCGGTGGCGGGGTGATGGAGGCATCGCCGGGTCGGGTACGGCCGCTATCCCCCCGGGGCTCCAAACGGGGCAGCGGTGTCGGCGAGTCGGCCGGGACGTGGCCTAATATTGTCATTCCGCTGGGACTGGGCCTGGCCGTGAGTGAGCCGGCGCTGGCCTTCGCGTCGTCGTCATGTCTGCTTCGCTGGGAGGGTGGTGAGTGTCCGTGTCATCATCATCACCATCATCATTCATCATCATTACCATCTCATCAGCATCAGCATCAGCATCATCAGCATCATCATCATCATCAGCAGCAGCAGCATCATCATCATCATCATCATCCAATCATCACCATCATCACCATCATCATCCAAACATCACCATCATCATCCAGATCAGCTTTCATCACCATCATCAACTCCCCCCCCCCCCCCCCCTCACAGCCCCGCTGCCACTGCCACGGCTGACGCCGTTCGGATCCGCCCCGCCATTCGGTCTCCATCCCGCCTGAGCGCCCCCCTGTCCAGCCCCATCACCGCCTACCCCGCCACGGCAACAGCCACCACCACCTCTTACGCGCCGCCCGCCTCACCCACCGCGTCTCGTATGCCCCGGGGTCCCCTGATGTCGCCCCCCTCGGAGCGGCCGCCCAGCCCCTCGCCCCAGACCCGCATTCGCAAGCCCATGTCCCTGGGCAATGCCGTCCCGGTGGTGTAACCCGTCGATGATGCGGGGGTATGTGCCACTATTTTTTTTTTGAAATTTGAAATTTGAATTTTTGTTGTTTTGGGGATCCTCCTCCCCCACGCGACCTCGGGGGATCCGCTTTGGCTCCTTCGATGGATTCATTGAGCGTTTCTGGGTGATGGATTGTCTGTGTTGTCGTGATCATCACCCATTTTTCTCCCTCTGGGATGTGTGCGGTCCCGTCCCCCTTGTAATCTCATCATCGTCATCGTCATCGTCATCGTCTTCATGACCCGCACCTCTGCAATGTGGAGCTTCTTTGCAACAGCAGCACGTCCCCTCTGGGGTTGAGCTGATTTTTGTATTTTGTGTTCTCGTGTCTGTGTGGGAATCACCCGTTCAGTCGATTGATCGGAGATTGATGATCGGTCCTGGTTTTGTGAGGGAGGGTTGGTTTTCATCATCCGGATGGAGCCGGGGGGGGGGGGGGGGGGGGGGGGGGGGGTGAGGGGTGAGCAGAGGATGATCTCATGTGATTTGAGTCCGACCACGCTGCAATTTGACAGTCATTTCAATTGTCGGTCGAGACGGGAGAACCCCCGGTGACAACATCATGAGCAAGCCAAAAGGAGTCTTCCGCCCCACAACCGATTGGGAAAAATGGATCAAGATCAAAGGGGGTCAGTGTGTTGACGCCGTTGTGCATGGGATGCCTCAGGCGACAGGGGCCACGCCCGGGCATCGAATGATATCGGCGTTGACGGCTGTCTGTTTGACCTCTTCTCGGAGGCCTGACATTCCTTCGGAACGCAATAGATGAAGGCCGCCAAAAGTGGAGAGTATTCACATGTTTTTTTGAATACCTCCTGGAATGTCATTTTCAAGGAGCTCGGTATGGAACATCAACTTGAGGATCTCGGAAGGTTACGGCCCGATGTTGTCGCCTTCAACCCGAAGACGAACGAATTTCACGTGACCGAGATTCCATCGAAGACCGACTACAGGGGAGCCCGATCGAGTCAACTCGTCAAACGCAACATGGAAGTTCTGGAAAGGCTGGAACAGAACTCGCACTTTCGCGTCTATGAGTTGAACCAATTCAAACCCTTGGAAAACTCCGCATTCCAGGGCTTCGGAACCCCTGTCAAGGTGGCTGGAACCCTTGGTGAAGCCTCCCAAGGTGGGATCCTCGCTTCCGCTGCGCGCGGGTACGCGTCCGCTGCGCGCGGGTGCGCGTCCGCCGCCTTGAATTTTCTCAAAAGCAGCCTGCCTCTGATTGGCGCCCAAGTGATTGGCGCCGCTGCAATGGCCTACGACATCCACGTGTCGGATGGTCTGGATTTCATGCTCCGCCTGGTTCTCACCCCCTTTCAGACAAGTACCGGGCTTGCTTGACCGGCCTCGGCGGGATTGTTGGGGCCCAAGTGTTGCCCGCCCTTCTTGGATTAGGCGGCCCGATCACAGGCGGAGTAGGACTCCTGGCCTCGCTGATCGGGGGCTTGACGATGGGCACTGGCGTCGGGGCGATATACGACTGGGCCAAGGGGGGGATCGACCTCTCTCTGACCTGCAACTTTGCCGAGAACCTGCCCCGGATGCGGGGCATCATGATCGACACCTCCGAGAATGGGGGGATTGCCGCCATTGGTCTGCAGATCCTACAGTCGGTGATGATGATGATGATGATGTTGTTGTTGTTGTTGTTGTTGTTGTTGTTGTTGTTGTTGTTGTTGTTGTTGTTGTTGTTGTTGTTGTTGTTGTTGTTGTTGTTGTTGTTTGTTTTTGTAGTTGTTGTTGTTGTTGGTGTAGTTGTTGTTGTTGTTGGTGTAGTTGTTGTTGTTGTTGTTGTTGTTGTGGTTGTTGTTGGATGGTGGATGGTGGATGGTGGATGGTGGATGGTGGATGGTGGATGGTGGATGCTGCTGATGATGATGATTGGATGATGATGATGATTGGATGATGATGATGATTGGATGATGATTGGATGATGATGGTGATGATGGTGATGATGATGATGATGAGGATGATGATGGCCACCACCATCATCTTCACCTTTACCGTGTCCGTCCCTGCAACTGCCAAAAATTCGATCTCGGACACATAGCCCAGACGGCTGCGGGTGACCCGCTCACGATCGGGCTCCCAACACTGGACCCGGACGACTTTGCGGTGGCGCTCAAGGTGGCCATCGACCCGAGTGTTGATGGGCGTCCGTTCCACAAGCCCTCACCTCACATCCCTCCCCCTGTGCGTCATTTGAGACCCTTCCTGTCCGATTGATCAGTCCCTTTGGCTCCACGCAACATCCCTCCCCTCATCACCACCCCTTCTGATCCTCCGCACAACCTCGTAGCCTCCTTCTCGCTGGACCCAAACGACCCGGCGGACCCCTTCGGGCCCTACCAGAAGAAGGTCTTCATGCCCGAGTACCTGGCGGGCACCGTCTTTGGCGAGGTTCTCTTTGCGGCCGACTACCGCCTGAAGGAGCTCTCCCTTGGCCTGGTGCACAACTCAGCCACGGGCGCCCAACATGACTGGGCCGGCCAGCCGCCCCTGCCTGGGTTTCGGTCGATGCTGGATTACGAGGGCGGAGCCGCGTCGGGGGGCGCCGAGTTGGCCCACCGGTTCTGGATTGTTGTGCGGCAGGCGGAGGTGGTGCTGAAACGAGGCGGTCTGCCATGATGATGATGATGGATGATGATGATGATGGATGATGATGATGATGATGATGATGATGATGATGATGATGATGATGATGATGATGATGATGATGATGATGATGATGATTGGATGATGAATGATGAATGATGATGAATGATGATGACGCTGTTGATGACGCTGTTGATGACGCTGTTGATGACGCTGTTGATGACTGGATGATGTTGATGTTGATGTTGAAGATTGGATGGTGATGGACCCACGACCCATGTTTCTTTTTTTTTTTTTATCCCGTTTTTGTTTTTTGGTTTGGGGACCCAGAGGGCCAGGGAGGGCCCGTCTACCTGACCCTGGGTACCATTCGCCTCGGGGTCAACGTCCAACGACAGACCGTCGATCCGACATCCAGTCTGTGGGTTCGGCCCTCCCACAACTCGGTTCCCACCACGCGCCCAGAGAGGTGCTTGCTGTGTGTCTTGCGGGGGACGCAGGCGACGAGAGAAATATTCACCGATGACCTCGCCAAGCGCACACTCCCGTTCATTCCCAGGGAGACATAAGCTTTGGATCCTCGAGGAGCACTTTGATTTGCTCTGAGGGCGCAAGAGTGCGCTGACTTTGCACTGATCTACTCACCGATGGCCCCCTGCCAATCGCGACCTCATCAGCTCACGTAACTACACTCTTCTCTGGGGTGGTGGTGGGGGTGGCGCGTGGTGACGTTCCGCTAGAAACGGGGCTTCGTGACTCGGGCGAGGCCGACCGCTCCGCTGTGGAGTTTGCCCGCCAGTGCGAGGGCCGGATGGATGAGCTGATTCGCGCATTGCCCGAGTTCGGCCGGTTGTATGAGCTGGTCAAGGTTCGAGCCCAGACTGTCCATCATCATCATCATCACAGCATCATCATCACCGTCATCATCATCAGCATCATCAGCAGCAGCAGCATCATCATCATCATCATCATCATCATCATCATCATCATCATCCGATCATCCGATCATCATCATCCATCATCATCATCAGAGAGAGACATGCTGTGTATTTGCGAGGGCGCAGGCGACAAGTTCATCATCATCATCATCATCATCATCATCATCATCATCATCATCATCATCATCATCATCATCCGATCATCATCATCATCCGATCATCATCATCATTTAATCATCATCATCATTTAATCATCATCATTTAATCATCATCATCATCATCATCATCATCATCATCATCATCATCATCATCATCATCCGACCATCATCATCATCATCATCATCATCATCATCATCATCATCATCATCATCGCCGATCCAGGCCTTATTCCATCATCCAATCATCACCATCATCACCACCACCACCCAATCATCATCCATTCACGGCCGATCGGCTTGTCGCTGACACTGGTTATTTCTCCGTGGGGTCGGATCCACTATCCTCAGGCCTTCACCCTGGCCAAGGCGCTCACGGCCCAGCGGGTGCCCATCGACATGGGCTGGATGGAGAGCCTCGCCATGCCCACGGACATCACCGACATCCTCGTCCCGACCCTGCGCAACAGCCGCAGTAGCGAGTCGGCCCCCAGTCCGTCGGGCGGGCGGTGTGGGGTGGGAAGAGTGCTGTTCCGCCCTCACCGTATTTATTTTGCTTGAAGAGCCGTTCGTTCCCCGTCCCCGCCGCCTGACTCCCCCTCCATTGTCTTCTGCGTTTTGCCGTCATCATGAATTTGGGTTGGCCTCATTTGTTGCCCCGCCGTGTCTCACCCACCCCACCCCCAGCTACCAGTGTCTCGACCAGGGTCGAGGGCAACCAGACTGTCACCACCACCAGAACCTCCAGCACCACCCACACCCGCACCGTGGTGGGCGGCTGTTCGCTCTCCCTGAGCCAATGCCTGGCCGTCCGCGAAGTGCTGATCCCCAGGCCATCTGTCCGTCCCACTGCCACTGCGAGAAATCCTTGATTGACGTTATTATTTTTGAGCGATCGGTGGTGATCCTGTCTGAGATATCACTAATTCTGGTCGTATATAATGTGCACTACTGTACTGTAAATTAGGTGGCTGCTGCAGCAGTGGATCCGCTCTGGACTGACATCGTGGCGTGCCGCGACGCCTGGGCGAACCCGAATCGGATGCCGGCTGCGTACCTGCCCGGACAATCGCCGAATGCGGGTCTGCCGACTCCGCCCCTGGCTTGACCCAACCCGGGAACGACTGGGAGTGATGGAATTGGGGTGTGAATGATGCCCGGATGATGGATGATGATGACATTGATGATGATGACATTGATGATGATGACATTGATGATGGTGACATTGATGATGATGACATTGATGATGATGATTGGATGACGATTGGATGATGATTGGATGGTATAACGTCCGGGTGCTCATTGCTCGGGTGATGTCAATTCTTGTAGCCCCTGACAACCACTGCGCCAAAGCTGTCCTCTCATCACCCCCGTCTGCTTGTCTGACCATATACCCCCAACGCATAGATGCGGCCGCGGACCCCCCGCCCCCGGCAGCCTTCCTTCTTCCCTGGGTCGCCCACGCCCCCGGGGCCAACGGCGCCTGCTGTTCCCTCTGCTCACTGCCCTTTGGCCATATTGAGGAGGAGCCTTCGTATTGCGACGCGGCAGGGCACCTGCTCTGCTCGCGTCACTTGGCACACCCGGGTGTGTCCGACCGCGTGCGGCGGCTGACCCCGCTGTGCCTCTGCTCTGTCTGCCGGAAACCAATCACGGGCGGCCGGTACCAAATGCGATGGTCGGAGAGCCTGCCTGAGGTGGACATGCATTGGGACTGTGTGCCGCCCGCTGACCGACAGAAGGCCGCCGAACGGGAGCAGGCCGAGGCCGTGCGGAAGGATGCTTGTACCCCGGGTGATATCCGCAAGTATATTCACACGGCCGGGGTGGAATGCCTGAATGAGGACGGGCAGGCAACCGCACGGGACATGCTGGCGGGCGGCCACGTTCTGCGCTCGGACTGTGACGAGCAGCTTCTGCTGAAAATTCCCTTCCAGAAGCCCGTTCGGCTGACGGGCATGATGATTGGCGGTGGCCGGGGGCCCACCGGGCCCAAGACAGTCCGCCTCTGGGTCAACCGGCCCAATGTGTCGTTTGACGATGCCGAGCGGACTGCGGGCACCCAGACTGTCACCTTGAAACGGTCAGACACGGGGGCACCCCAGGCCCTGCCCCTGAACGCGCTGAGCTATGCCCGGGTCAACCACTTGACGGTCTGTGTCCCCTTCCACCCCGAGGAGGGACGGGACTGAATGACACATTGGTTTTTTGAATAGGTCTTTGTGGAGAGCAACTACGGGGCGGAGAAGACGGAAATTGCCGAGATGGTGCTGATGGGAACGCCCCTTCTGTAAACCCAGACGAGTACTCTTTCAGTAAAAAGTCAGACGATCGCCCTCCCCCCCCCCCCCCCCCCTCTCTCTCTCTCCCCCAGCTTGTAAATAGGTACCTCTTCGGTGTCCACACCAAAAGAGAACGAGTGACGGTGCAGACAGCCACTTCGGCGCGTCTCGATTCGGGTTTTGAATGAGGGGCCCCAGGCAACTCCGGGGGGAGGAGCTGACACACTCACAAGAAAGAGAAAACGTTCAATCACAAATTTCATCCTCCATTCTCTTTGATCAAACAAGGTCCCCAACCCGTGTCAAACCTGAAAATGGTTGTCAAAAACACAAAAAAAAACGGAATCCCGTCGGCAGATTCAACGATTCATGAAAAAAAAAAACTCCAACACCGCCCCTCCCCCGAAGAGCAAGGCGCCGAGGGCACTTGAACAGCACAAAACCCCAAAAAAAGGGGGAGGATGGGGATGTGGGAGTGGAGCGTCGTTATTGCCCCCCCCGCCCCCGCACCCACGGCGTTTGATGAGCACCATCGACATCACCCCAAGGATACCTTTGAGTCGTCATTGCCCCCCCACGGCCTTGAGGACAGCCGACCGAACCCCGAGCACCATCGAGATCACCCCGAAGACGATCAGGACCCGGCTGAGGAGGCGATGCGTGGAGTTGGCCTTGAGGTAGTGCAACCCGAAAATCCCGGGGTAGATGTAGACCATCAGCGAACCTGTGACACAGTATGTCCAACAATAAAACGAGCCATTCCTTTTCTTGTCAGAGTCAGTGCCCCAAGAGCGAGCCGGGGATTGTTCTGGGGTCCACACGCCCCGAGACAGATTGACGTGATCATGCAATTCCACAGACCCGCAAAGGCCCCCGAGAAGTTGAGCACGAGGGAGACATCAGGCACAAGAATCCCCAGGGTCGTCGGCAGGGCCACCTGCGTGCACAGACAAAAACAGTCAGAACGAAAGCGATTCGTTCACATATACCTTCAAGCTCGGCCCGGAGGGATTGAGAGGGGGAAGGGCGGGGACAGACCAGGATCACGGCAATGGCCACGTGACGGAACCAACTGAAGGACCACCCGGGAAAGAGCAGGTTTTGCACTGCCTGCTCGGGGGGAAGAGATGAGAATGATGAAGTGATGAAGAAGGGAAGGGGGCGATGGGAGGAAGGAAGATCAGGAGGAACCAGCACCCTGGGAAGAGCAGGTCTTGCCCTTCAGAGGGGGAAGGTTAAGAAGGGTGGACGCGGGCGTGTATGAGGGGTGTGGCAGGTGGGACTACACCACGAACGGACCCCGCGGGCTGCGAAATGGACGAGGGGGTAGGAGAGCACGACCATCGCGGCCATCCCCTGTGTGGGTAGATTCGATGGATGATGTAGGGGTGTGTGTGTGTGTGGGGGGGGGGGGGGGGGGGGGAATGAAGATCTGAGTGGAGCGGTGGACCTCCCTTGTGGATGTCCCCCCGAGGTGGATGTCCCCCCGGCGGCGGATGTCACCCCGGAGGTGGGTGTCACCCGGAGGTGGATGTCCCCCCGGCGGCGCCCGGCGGCGATGCGGGGGGAAAACGGACCACCTTGGCGAGGTCGACGAAGAGGTCGGGGGCCGGAAAGCTGCTCAGGATGTTGGAACGGGTGGCCCCGCGGAAGAGCGAGTAGCCCTAGGTGGGGAGAAAGGCGTGTGTGGGTAAACTCAAGGGGGGAAAAAATGGGGAGTTGGCAGGAATCGATCCCTGGCGTGCCAAAAATAGAAAGGTGGAAAAAGAGTAGTGGATACGCCGGGCATCGATCCCGGTGCCTCACGCATGCAAAGCGCGCGATCTACCATTTGATCTACGTACCCGCTTGGTGGCTAAGGATGAAAGACAATGTCCCTTTGAGAATCCCGAGTGCGTTATTCCACGGCGTGATCGTCTGAGGTCCTCTGCGAAAATCACCCTTTTTTGAATGAGTCTCTGACGAGTACACCAACATGAGCCTGTTGCCCCTTCCCAAACAAGAATGTGCAAGAGACGGGGGGGGGGGGGGGGGGGGGGGGGGGGATTTGTACAGACCGCAAAGGCCACCAGGATGTACACGGCGAAGACGATGCTCACCGAGAGACCCGCCACATTGCGCATGACATTCACCGTTCTGTGTGTGTGTGTGTGGGGGGGGGGGGGGGGGTGGATGGGGGTGTGAAACAGGATGGGGGCTGATGCTGATGCTGATGCTGATTGGATGCTGATTGGATGATGATTGGATGATGATTGGATGATGATTGGATGATTGGATGATGATTGGATGATTGGATGATGATAATTGGATGATTGGATGATTGGATGATGATGACTCTCCAGGGGTGCGGAGGGCCCCACATCAGTCCTTCTCACTCGCCACCACAGACACAACCAGCCTTTTCGGATGGGATCGGACCTGCACTCGAGCTCGTAGTAGAGCCGAAGCACGTTGTAGTGAGCCGTGAAGGCCACGAGGATCAGAGGGGTGGCAGAGAAGACCTGGTTTTTCACAGCAGCGGAGAGAAAGAAGCAAATTGAGTGACGTGGGGTGTGGATCACTCGGGTTTATCCCCCCTTCTCACTCTCCTCTTGACACATCTCAGCTGTTCCGGACATCGCTCAAGGACGAGCTCCAGAAAACCAGCGGGTCTGATGCTCCGGGGAGAGCCGCCACGGCCGGCGAGGGTCGGAGGGCCCGCAGAATCACCAGCAGCACCGTGTAACCGATGAATCCCAGGGCCACGGAGGATACATACTTCATCGAATTCAGACTGCGCAAGATGGTCAGGGGGAAGTAGACACAACCTGGAAATTTGGAAGTGTGGATAATGCCAGGGCAACCACAGACAGGCAAGAACGAGAACGCAGGACCACCGTTCCTGGAAGGGGGTCCCCGGGAACCATGCCCGCATGACAGGGGGGATATAGTCGCCTATCCCCACCCTGACGTGGTGGTTCGTTGAAGAGGAAGGCGACAGACCAATGATAACTGCGTACGAAGTGAGGGTTCCGCAGACATAGAGGAGGACCGTCGATTCAACAAGGATCGGGAACAATTTCCCGCCCATCTATGGTGGTGTGGGGGTGCTTTTCTGTTGTTGCCGGACAGAACAGACCGCCGAGGCGAGGCCCTTATAGCTGGTTTGTCCTGATTCATGAGAAGCCTCCGTGAGAACCCAAAAACTGTAATACGCCAGCCATGCCATCAAAACAAGGAAAAACGAGAATGTGCCCCAGCCCATGCTTTTGCAAGCGTAGGGCAGTGTCAGGGATCCAGCACCAATGATCGTGTCCACCAAATTGATCACAGTGCTGGCAAATGAGGCGGAGGGCTGGCGTTCTGTGGGGAGAATGCTTTCACTGGCAGTGCCCTTTCCGTTGATGCCGTGGAACTTCGATAACTGCTGGCCTGTCAGCCTGAGGTTTTTGACTGTTTGGGGACAAGCCGCCTGTTCTGCCGGAATTCGGAAACTCCTTGTCTGCTCATGCGTTGGTGGCGGCACACTGGCATGACTCTCGAAGTGGGTGGCGAAGTGCGGGACATGGTCAAAAACAATTGAAGAGCCAGGACTGTTGGAAGAATGCGTGGATTTGTGTTCGATGCGGGCCCAAACGCATGAAAGAACGCATGCAGACCACTGAGCCATCATTTCCAACCGATACAGCCCATTTTTTTTTTCACTCTTCACGAATTGCATCACCGGCGAATCTTTCTCGCCGAGCTGATTAATAAAAATACAAATCTCTGAGAGATTCTGGGAGAAAAAACTGGAAACACGCACCACCACCACCGCTCATTCCTACTGGAGATCGCGCGGTGACGCAGGTGCGCTGCGGGCACCCATTCCGCTGAGGGAAGCCAGCGGAAGTGGGCGGACGGGGGCAGGCGGTGCGGGAGCACCTCCGCCACTCGAGGAGAGCGAGAGGTTTTTCCGGACACCTAACCCCAGGTTCGGCGACCCGGCTGAGACCCCGGTACTAGCCGCACGCGCCCGGGTCGGGGAGACGGGCGCGGTGGGTGCCGGCGGCGGCATCATCTGCTGCTCACCGGCGCCAAATGTGAACGACGAAAAGCTGGCCGTTGTGAAATGGGATTGGGGATATGACCCCGGTGGGGTTGGTTGTCCCACCGCAGCGGCCGCGGCCGCCTGCAGACGCGAGGCTGGCGGATCGCGGGGGGTGGCGGCCCGGCGTGCGGAGGAGAGCGAGGCGGGACTACCCGGGGGGGGAGCCACTCCTGCATCTTTGGCCAGGGAATACATGGGTGGGGACGGCGACGGGATGGGGGAATCACCCGGGGCAATGGGCGGGATCTGGGCGGGCCGAGTGAAGCGGGGCGGGGAGCGACCACGGCCATGGGGAGACGCCTTGAGAAAAGGAGGAGAGAGGAGGAGGGTGATGATCGGTAAAATAGTCGAAAGAACCGGAGGGGTAGATCCACTCAGCCAACGAACGAAAAAGTTGGGGCAGTGGAGACATCAAGAGAAAGAGTCTGAATGACCGGCGGGGGGGATATATCCACTCAGCCGGGGAGCTCAAAAACGAACGAAAATAGTTGGGGCAGAGGAGACACCATCGTGTTGTCGCGTTCACCGTGGGGGTAATGACGACACAAAGAGAAATTGTTTTGTGTGTGATGGGTTCTGCAGACCTCCAGGACGGATGCACTCACGGATGGTCTCAACCCCCCCGTCGTGTCTTGCTGTTGCTGTTGCTGTTGCTGCTGCTGATGCGGCTGGGCCAGAACGTGCCGGGCAGTGGGTGGGCTTCCCTGAAATTCGCGGGCCGCCTGCAACCTCTGCAGGCCGCTGCCGCCGTTTTTGCTGGCCCGGGCACTGGGGGTGGTCAGGGTGCGGACGGAGGCTCCCTCGAGGCCGGCCGGGGATTGGGGAGGCAGGTCGGGGGGGGGGAGGCGGGGGTGAGGAGAGGGCCGAGGCGGTGGTGGCCACGCTGCGGGCCGAGGGGCGGTCGGGGCCGGCGGCGGTCAGGGAGAACTGGAAGCGCAGAAGGGGGGGGTGATTGGATGATGATGATGAGGAGGAGGATTGGGTGATGATGATGATGATGGTGGTGGTGGTGGTGGTGGTGGTGAAGATGATGATGATTGGATGATTGGATGATGATTGGATGATGATTTGATTGGATGATGATTTGATGATGATGATTGGATGATGATTGGATGATGATGATTGGATGATGATGATTGGATGATGATGATTGGATGATGATGATTGGATGATGATGATTGGATGATGATGATTGGATGATGATGGTGATGATAATGATGATTGGACAACGCGGTCTCATACAGGCCCCCGGAAGACGGACAGGGGGACAGGACAGGGGGGATAGCCACCGACCTGTGGGGGGCAACATGGACACTGACAAGGGACAAGGGGCATTGATCCAGGGGGGATAGCCACCGACCTGGGGCCCTGTCATCACGGATGTTACTGTCGAGATGACCGAACCCGGGGTGTCCGGTACCCGCAGGCTCCCCGGGGGGCTAGCCGCACGGGGCGGGATGGCCAGGGGGGGTATGGCAGGCCGGCCCGGGCTGATGCCCCGGACGGGGGTGCCGACAGGAGGTGGGAGCGGCGTGATACTGGCTGGGGTACCGGGGTGAGGTAGGTTGACATCATCACCATCACCATCAGGGTCGGTCGTGTCGGCAGCGGCAGGGGTTGGGGAGGGGAAGGTGGTGATGGAGACGCGATCCGTGGGGTGACGCAGGCAGACGGCCGGGTAGAGGCGAACCTGCGAGGGTGGTTGAACAGAACAGAGCAGAGCAGAGGGGTGGGTGGTGGGGGATGGGGCGAAAGGGAAGAGTGAGTGTGCGTGAAAATCACTCCAACAGCACCAACAGAGCATCAGCACCATCATAAACAGTACCACCAACACCATCATAATCAGCACCAGCACCATCATAAACTGCACCAACAGAGCATCATCAGCACCAACATAGCAGCATCATCACCATCCAACACCAGCACCGACATGAGCCGATAGACCTCCATCCTTGAAAAACCGCAGCATCATCAACAGCACCAACAGCACCAACAGCATCAAGCATCATCAACAGCACCAACATCATCAACATCATCAACATCATCAACAGCACCAACATCATCAACAGCACCAACATCATCAACAGCACCAACATCATCAACATCATCAACATCATCAACAGCACCAACATCATCAACATCATCAACATCATCAACAGCATCAACAGCATCAAGCATCATCAACAGCACCAACATCATCAACATCATCAACATCATCAACAGCACCAACATCATCAACAGCACTAACATCATCAACAGCACCAACATCATCAACATCATCAACATCATCAACAGCATCAGCAGCAGTACCAGCACCAACATCATCAACAGCACCAACATCATCAACAGCACCAACATCATCAACAGCATCAAGCATCATCAACAGCACCAACATCATCAACAGCACCAACAGCACCAACAGCACCAACATCATTCGCACCAGCATGGTCTCGAGACAGTCCCCATGGGAACATGACCCTGAGGGAGACCCCGTTCTTGAAGAACTGAGCACCAACATCAACATCAACATGAGCACCAACATCAGCACCAGCACCAACATCAACATCAGCACCAACATCAGCACCAACATCAGCATCAGCACCAACATCAACATCAGCACCAACATCAACATCAGCGCCAACATCAGCACCAACATTCAAGCTAAATATCAGCAAGAGACCGATAACGAACAAGTACCGTGAGGGAAAGATGAAAAGAATTTTGAAAAGAGAGTGATAATACTCCTTGAAACTGCCAAAGGGACAAGCGTTAGGAACTGTTGCTGCGACTCAGATCTGTTCATCAGGGTGCACTGCCTGTGGTACTAGGAGCCCCAAAATCCCTCAGCACCAACATCAGCATCAGCACCAACATCAGCACCAACATCAGCATCAGCACCAACATCAGCACCAACATCAGCACCAGCACCAACATCAGCATCAGCACCAACATCAGCACCAACATCAGCACCAACATCAGCACCAACATCAGCACCAGCACCAACAGCAGCACCAACATCAGCATCAGCACCAACATCAGCACCAACATCAGCACCAACATCAGCACCAACATCAGCACCAGCACCAACAGCAGCACCAACAGCAGCATCAGCACCAACAGCAGCACCAACATCAGCACCAACATCAGCACCAACATCAGCACCAACATCAGCACCAACATCAGCACCAGCACCAACAGCAGCACCAACATCAGCATCAGCACCAACATCAGCACCAACATCAGCACCAACATCAGCATCAGCACCAACATCAGCACCAACAGCAGCACCAACATCAGCACCAACATCAGCACCAGCACCAACAGCAGCACCAACAGCAGCATCAGCACCAACAGCAGCACCAACATCAGCACCAACATCAGCACCAACATCAGCACCAACATCAGCACCAGCACCAACAGCAGCACCAACATCAGCATCAGCACCAACATCAGCACCAACATCAGCACCAACATCAGCACAAACATCAGCACCAACATCAGCACCAGCACCAACAGCAGCACCAACAGCAGCATCAGCACCAACAGCAGCACCAACAGCAGCACCAACATCAGCATCAGCACCAACATCAGCACCAACATCAGCACCAACATCAGCACCAACATCAGCACCAACATCAGCATCAGCACCAACATCAGCACCAACAGCAGCACCAACATCAGCACCAACATCAGCACCAGCACCAACAGCAGCACCAACATCAGCATCAGCACCAACATCAGCACAAACATCAGCACCAACATCAGCACCAACACCAACATCAGCATCAACATCAGCATCAGCATCAACATCAGCATCAACATCAGCATCAGCATCAGCATCAGCATCAACATCAGCACCAACAGCACTAATAGCAACATCAGCACCAACATCAACACCAACACCAACACCAACATGGTCTCGAGGATAGTCGACAGACCCCCGTGGGCACGCGCAACGTGACCCTGAGGGAGACCCCGTTCTTGAAGAACTGCAGGGTGCGTTTGGCCATGTCGAGCAGACAGCCGACGTAATCACCAGAGGTCAGGGTGACCATACCCGTGTGGACGGGCACCCCGGGGGGAGCGACATCTGGGTGGTGGTGGTGGTGGTGGTGGGGGTGATGATGATGATGATGATGATGATGATGATGATGATCACTGGATGATGATGATCACTGGATGATGATCACTGGATGATGATGATGATGATGATGATGATGATGATGATGATGATGATGATGATGATGATGATGATGATATATGGACGGGGTCAGGGTGACCATACCCGTGTGGACGGGCACCCCGGGGGGAGCGACATCTGGGTGGTGGTGGTGGTGGGGGTGATGATGATGATGATGATGATGATGATGATGATGATGATGATGATGATGATGATGATGATGATATATGGACGGGGTCAGGGTGACCATACCCGTGTGGACGGGCCACCCCGGGGGGAGCGACATCTGGGTGGTGGTGGTGGGGGTGATGATGATATCTGGACGGGGTCAGGGTGACCACACCGTGTGGACGGGCACCCCGGGGGGAGCGACATCTGTGTGGTTGTGGTGGTTGTGGTGGTTGTGGTTGTGGTTGTGGTTGTGGTTGTTGTGGTGGTTGTGGTTGTGGTTGTGGTGGTGGCGCTTGACATGGTATATGAACTGGGACCCCGGGGAGAGCGACATCAGACAGACAGGCAACAGACAGACAGACAGACCATCAACGAGGGGACTGACATCGGCCGCCAGGCTGCGAGCGCGTTGAGGCGATGCGGCGCAGGCATTGGCACGGGTCGGGGTGCCGCTGCTCGCCAGGGCCGGGTTGGGGCTGGGCGCACAGGGGTCTGCACAGCAGACGGGTATGACGGGGGTGATGCTGATGCTGGTGCTGATGCTGATGATTGGATGATGATTGGATGATGATTGGATGATGATTGGATGATGATGATCGGATGATGATGATGATGACTGGATGATGATGATGATGACTGGATGATGATGATGATGACTGGATGATGATGATGATGATGATGATGATGACGACTGGATGATGATGATCGGATGATGATTGGATGATGATTGGATGATGATTGGATGATGATTGGATGATGATTGGATGATGATTGGATGCTGCTGCTGCTGCTGCTGCTGCTGCTGCTGCTGCTGCTGCTGCTGATGATGATGAAGAAGACTGGATGATGACTGGATGATGATGACTGTGGATGATGATGACATGATGACTGGATGATGAGGATGATGATGATAGGATGATGGTGGAGCTGGATGATGATGACGATGATGCTTGGATGTTTGGATGATGATGAGGTTGCTGCTGCTGCTGCTGCTGCTGATGATGATGATGATGATGATGATGACCTACAGACCGGCCATCAACGCTGGCCCACGCAATTTTGTCGTGCCCGTGACCCCGGGCGGGGTCGTAGGTCTAGTGGCTCTCCCCCCAGGTGCCACCGCCACCGACCCGCTCGTGGCGGCCGCGGGCAGGGGCAGGGGCAGAACGAAGGCCGTGCGGCATGTCGAGAGCAGCGTCGCCGAGTGGCAATCGTGGTCCTCCTGCGAGGGGGAGCGAGGCAAGTACACGGGATGGTGAAAATTCGTGGTGAAGTGCTGACGGTTTGGAATGACGATGATGATTGGATGATTGGATGATTGGATGACTGGATGATGATTGGACGATTGGGCGATTGGACGATTGGACGATTGGACGATGATGAATTGGATGATGCTGATGACTGAATGGTGGATAATGGTGATGATTGGCCAGATTTATGATGGGAAGATGACAACAACAGACCGTGACCACCCCGATTTGAGGAAGCAGCTCGTAGAGGCGAAGCAGGGCCGACCGCTCGAGGGCTCGGCCTGGGGCAGGAGGCTTCAGGCCGGGTGGCACTAACCCCCCCCCAAAAAAAAATCAAAAACGGTAAAATTAGGTCGAGCTACGCAGGACTCGAACCTGCAGTCTCCTGATCCGTAGTCAGGTGCCTTTAGATTCCACGTCAGCTTTCTCCGGCTTTTACAAAGTCCCCAAAGTGCAGCGATTTTGATTCTGACACGATATTCGTGTTCTCCATGTGCGATTACCCCCCGCCATAATTTTCAGACCCCCCGGATGAAGGGTCCATACACCATGAGACCCATAATTTTTCATTTTTCCTATACAAAATGCAAAAAAAACAATGTCGAGCACCACGGTTCAAAACCGGCCGACCCCGTATCTCCCCAACGGTTGGTCGGCCGTTGACCCCGTTTCGTGGGAGCACCCCGGGTGTGTGGTGAGCACTTTGCCAGTGTGTTTTTATGGGTGTGACACCGGTATGGGACGGGTGGGGTGACATAGACGGGGTGAAAATGACCAAAAAAATGGGTAGACACATATTGACCGGAAACTCGCACCAATCACTTGTGGGAGCATCCCCATGCCGCGGGAAACATTTTCTGGGGTGTTTTGGAGCGTTTCCAAGAGCCAATGACCCTCTGGGGTGGTTGGGGGGGTGGGACACAGAGGAAAAGATGGGGCACAACGGCACAGCACATCACGGCACGGGATGGTGTGGGATGGTGTGGGATGGTGTGGGATGGTGTGGG
Organism: Paratrimastix pyriformis; assembly: GCA_027972325.1. Taxonomy (NCBI): domain Eukaryota; phylum Preaxostyla; family Paratrimastigidae; genus Paratrimastix; species Paratrimastix pyriformis. The sequence continues at coordinate 666,142 of JAPMOS010000016.1, forward strand.
GTGGTGTGGGGTGGTGTGGTGTGGTGTGGGATGGTGTGGGATGGGATGGGGTGGGATGGGGTGGGATGGGGTGGGATGGGGTGGGGTGGGGTGGGGTGGGGTGTGATGGGATGGTGCGGAATGATGTGGGATGGTGTGGGATGGTGTGGGATGATGTGGGCTGATGCGATATGGTGTGGGGTGGTGTGGAATGGTCTGGGGTGGTGTGGGGGTGGTGTGGGATCATGAAATATGGGATCATCCCACACCATTTCGCATCATCCCACCCATCCCACACCATATTGCGCCATTCCACCACCCTCCGACCACACCACCCCACACCGCCACACCACCCATCATCTCGCACCAGATTGCGTCTTCACACCATCCCACACTATGTTGCATCAGCTCACACCGCCACCCCACGCCATCCCACCAGCCCACACCATCCCACCATGTGCATCATCGCATCATCCCACCATCCCACCATCCCACCATCCCACACCATCCCACACTATGTCGCATCATCCCACACCATGTTGCATCATACCACCATCTGTCATCCCATCATCCACACCACACCATCACACCACACACCATCACACACCACCACACCATGTACCACCCCCACCACCCCACCCCATATCCACAGCATTCCACCCCACACCATGATGATGATGACGATGATGATGATGACGATAACGGTGAAGATGATGATGATGATGATTGGATGATGATGATGATGATGATGATGATGATGACTGGATGATGATGATGATGATGATGATGATGATGATGATGATGATGATGATGATGATGGATGATGATGATGATGATGATGATGATGATGATGATGATGATGATGATGATGATGATGATGATGATGATGATGATGATGATGATGATGATGATGATGATGATGATGATGATGATGATGATGATGATGATGATGATGATGTGATGATGATGATGATGATGATGATGATGATGATGATGATGATGATGATGATGATGATGATGATGATGATGATGATGTGATGATGATGATGATGATGATGATGATGATGATGATGATGATGATGATGATGATGATGATGATGATGATGATGATGATGATGATGATGATGATGATGATGATGATGATGATGATGATGATGATGATGATGATGATGATGATGATGATGATGATGATGATGATGATGATGATGATGATGATGATGATGATGATGATGATGATGATGATGATGTGATGATGATGATGATGATGATGATGATGATGATGATGATGATGATGATGATGATGATGATGATGATGATGATGATGATGATGATGATGATGATGATGATGATGATGATGATGATGATGATGATGATGATGATGATGATGATGATGATGATTGATGATGATGATGATGATGATGATGATGATGATGATGATGATGATGATGATGATGATGATGATGATGATGATGATGATGATGATGATGATGATGATGATGATGATGATGATGATGATGATGATGATGATGATGATGATGATGATGATGATGATGATGATGATTGGGTGATGATGATTGGGTGATGATGATTGGATGATGATGATGATGACTGGATGATGATGATGATGATGATGATGATGATGATGATGATGATGATGATGATGATGATGATGATGATGATGATGATGATGATGATGATGATGATGATGATGATGATGATGATGATGATGATGATGATGATGATGATGATGATGATTGGGTGATGATGATTGGGTGATGATGACTGACGATGATGGGGGATGATGATGGGGGATGATGGGGGATGATGATGATGGGGGATGATGATCATGATGATGATCATGACTGGATGATGATGACTGGATGATGTGGATGATGATGATGATCGGATGATGATGACTGGATGATGTGGATGATGTGGATGATGATGATGATGATGATGATGATGATGATGATGATGATGATGATGATGACTGGATGATGATGATGATGACTGGATGATGATGACTGGATGATGATGACTGGATGATGATGATGCCCATATTGCCTCATCCCACCATTCCGCCATTCCGCATCATTCCGCACCATTCCGCACCATCCCACACCATCCCACATCATTCCGCACCATCCCATCACACCCCATCCCACCCCATCCCACCCCATCCCACCCCATCCCACCCCATCCCACCACCCACCCCACACCACCCCACACCACCCCACACCACCCCACACCACCCCACACCACCCCACACCACACACCATCCCGCACCATCCCACCATCCCACCATCCCACACCATCCCGTGCCGTGATGTGCTGTGCCGTTGTGCCCCATCTTTCCTCTGTGTCCCACCCCCAACCACCCCAGAGGGTCATTGGCTCTTGGAAACGCTCCAAACACCCCAGAAAATGTTTCCCGCGGCATGCTCCCACAAGTGATTGGTGCGAGTTTCCGGTCAATATGTGTCTACCCATTTTTTTGGTCATTTTCACCCCGTCTATGTCACCCCACCCGTCCCATACCGGTGTCACACCCATAAAAACACACTGGCAAAGTGCTCACCACACACCCGGGGTGCTCCCACGAAACGGGGTCAACGGCCGACCAACCGTTGGGGAGATACGGGGTCGGCCGGTTTTGAACCGTGGTGCTCGACATTGTTTTTTTTGCATTTTGTATAGGAAAAATGAAAAATTATGGGTCTCATGGTGTATGGACCCTTCATCCGGGGGGTCTGAAAATTATGGCGGGGGGGTAATCGCACATGGAGAACACGAATATCGTGTCAGAATCAAAATCGCTGCACTTTGGGGACTTTGTAAAAGCCGGAGAATGTTGCCGTAGGGCCTACTTATCCAATTTGGCCAGTAGCCCGATGATGAAGAAAATGCAAGATGAGCGCAGGCCTCCGACGGGTATGCTGAACTGAGGACCGTTGCGGCTGTGCCCAAATTTTTTTTTTTTGTCACTCCCATAATAATTTTTTTTTGTCACGTCCCATAATTTTGTGCCCTTCCCCAGTTGCATATCAGCAACAACGGACCTGCGCATACCTGACCGAGCCCCACCTCCCAGTAGTGTCGGCCGCTGTCGAAGCCGACGTGACTGCGGACGGTGGCTGGTGCCGAGGCGGACTCCGCTTGGCCGGGACCGCCAGGGACCGAGCCTGATACCACACGGGGAGGTAAAATGAGTGGGGGGATGCTCACCCCGCGCGATGCTGATGACCAATTGAAATGGAAGTTCGCGGCTCACTGCCTTGCACATGTCGAAAGTCGGGATTTTTGCGCGTATGTATCAGCTCGAAAAATTACTGCGGTACGGATGCAGTAAGACGAAGGTACGATCGAACTATTCAGTTTCGCTTATTGCTGCGTCCCTTAGACGGCTTAATCTTTGAGACAAGCCCCTCTTTTTGGTGAACTCGGGACGGGGGGAGGAGGGAGGCAGTGTCAGACCAGCAGAGAGGTCGTACGTGGCCGAGAGGCGATCCTCCGAGAGGGTCACCGCGGGGTGGCGGTGGTAGTCGTCCCAAGGCAGGGAGGTGTCGGCTACGCCCCCGGGGGAAAAATGCATGCATTTTTTTTAAAAAAATAAAAATTTGAAAGGGGTGTCGGCTACGCCCCCCCCAAACAGCACCCCCAAATGACGGACGGGCCAGGGGCAGCAGCACCGAGGGCAGCAACTTGCGGATGCGGGTGCGCGGGTTGGGGAAGGGCTGAGTGGCCGTGTCCAGATGGAACTCGTAGGCCTCCAGCAGGTAATCCTGCGTGTGTCATGTGTGCGTCAGGAATGAGCGCCAGGGTGCGAATGAAGCTTTTGTGCCGATACAAAGAGCAAGGAGGAAAGGGCAGGTGGGGAAAAGACGTCCATAATTCATTGACACGTGGCTATCCCCCCGGGGCTAGCGACCTTGAAGCCTCCATGAGCTGGGCCATTCATCATGACACACAGAGACGAGGCTATCTCCCCATGGTTGATACACACACGTGGCTATCTCCCCATGGTTGATACACACACGTGGCTATCCCCGGGGTGAGAGCGACCTTGAAGACCTCCATGAGCTGGGCCATGACCGGATGTTAGCACACCTCGCCAATGAGGGTGAGACATACACGTGGCTATCCCCCCAGGGTGATACACACACGCGGCTCCCCCCGGAGTGATACACGCACGCGGCTATCCCCCCGGGGGGTGCGAGCGACCTTAAAGACGTCCATGAGCTGGGCCATGACATGTTAGCGCACCTCGCCAATGAGGGTGATACACACACGTGGCTCTCCCCCCAGGGTGATGCTTACATGTGGCTATCCCCCCGGGGGGTGAGAGTGACCTTGAAGACCTCCATGAGCTGGGCCATGGCCGGGTGTTTGCGCACCTCACCAATCAGGGTGATACACACACGTGGCTATCCTATCCCCCCGGGGTGAGAGCGACCTTGAAGACGTCCATGAGCTGGGCCATGGCCGGGTGTTTGCGCACCTCGCCAATGAGGAAGTTATCCTTCATCAGCGGAAACCGGACGGCCGGGAGGACATGACGCAGCAGGGAGGCACCGTACTTGGCATGGGGGGTGTACCACCTGGGGGTGGTGGTGGTGACGGTGATGTGTGGGGTGGTAAGGGTGGTGAGGATGAGTGTGGAGCAAAGGGACCGATGGGTGGTGAGGTGAGGGTGGGGTGAGAGTGTGGTGAGGGTGAAGGGCCCCCCAAAAGAGAGAAAGACGGAACGGGATCACCCAAAGACGGAACGGGATCACCAAAAGAGAGAAAAGACGGAACGGGATCACCAAAAGAGAGAAAAGACGGAACGGGATCACAAAAAAGCAGAGAGCAGGAGGAAAGAAGAGATTGGCTGCACCCCAAGTGAGGGTTGTGTGTGACACACAGTGAGAACGAAGTCACGGCCGTGAAAACGAAGAAGTCGAGAGGAGGAAGACTGGCTGCGCCCCAAAGTGAGGGTGTGTGTACGCGTGGGTGGGTTGTGGGTTGGGGTGGGACGAGATTGGAAGGACGCCCCAGGTGACACAGACCGCATCACGGCCTCGAAGACCTTCTCCTCCGAGTCGACGTCCAGGTCATCCTGTTCCAGGATGGCAGTCTATATCCCCAGCCGGGTATGTTTGCTGTGATGAGGGAAACAGTGAAGTGGTTGATCACAGACCAGCGAGCTGGAATCGAGTTCCAAGAACCCAGGGGTCGGAGCCACCTGCGCGAAGTGCGCCGCGGCGTAGTCGATGGCGGCTTTGCGCAGATTTTGTAATGAGTATTTCAGGGCAACTCGGCAGATATGGGTGCATGTGTCCACGGCAATCATGTCGTGCAGCAATGCCTCAACCACCAAGGTCAGACTGGGGGTCTGGAAGCGCTCGGCCATCTCCAATGCATCAGCGCCCTCTTCCACCGACTGGATCTCGATGGAGCCCGTGTACAGGAAATGCAGGAAAGCAGAGAACGCAACCGGGTTCCGAGTCTGCGGGAGGAGAATCTCCTTGGGGCCCCGATCGGTTTTTTGTTGGACCATCATTCGAAGAGGAGCGCTCCATGCTGAAACTATGGCTCGATGAGCCGTGATTTTTTGCCCCTAAACGAAGAATGAAGCGGGAGCAAATGAGTAGAAAAAGACCTCGGCAAGCACAAAGATGACGTCACTATTAAATTGGTTTTTGTATAATTCCTCAAGCACGTTCAAAAGAGCTTGCACACCCGGCGGACAGGCGCAACTCATTGGAGAGGGAACACGAAAGAAAGAGAAGAAACGCGAAAAACGAGAGGAAGAGATAGAGTATACAACCCGCTGGCCGTTGAGAGATGAGCGGAAGCGAAGGGACGACTCAGCCCCCTCCCCATGAGGCCCCTCGTGTGGAAGAGCAGCGAGATGAGCGGCGGGATGAGCGGCGTAACGAGCCACAGCGAGTTGAAGAGAGCCGTGGCGAGGAGAGACGGCACCACTCCCGTGAGCGGTCGGGCAGCCCTGACGACAGAAAACGCTCGCGAGATGGTGAAGAGGCGCACGGTAGATACCCGCCGCCGCCGAGAGGAGGGCGGGTTTGCTATAAATGTGGTGGTCAGTCCAACGATCATCGGCGGGGCTCACTTTTTTCGGGACTGTATTTTGCATGGGGATTCCAGGATCTGGCCATATTGCGGTGATGTGTCCCTCTCCTCAGGGTTCGGCTGGGCGCGAGGATGAACCAGAGTGCCACCGATGCAATGGGAGAGGGCATTCGAGCCACAACTGCCCAAACAACGTCTCGCGCGAGGCTTGCTGGAAGTGTGGCCAGGTCAGCAAGAAATATGAAACACTTTTGACATTTCCGGCTGCGAATTCTCGTGTGTAGCCTGGCCACCACGGTCGACAGTGCCCGTACTATGGAGACTCTGCCCCGCCGTCTGGGGGCGCTCCTCCTCCTGGTCAGGGTGGCTATCCCCCACCACCTCCTCCTGGTCATGGTGGCTATCCACCACCACCTCCTTACGGCGGCTATCCCCCGCCGCCACCCCCACCGTATTCCGGCGGTGGTCCCAACCGCTCGAATATCTGCTTCAGGTCGCTGTCGTCTCACACACCCGGGTCATTGACTCAGTTTTTTGGGTCCCCGCCGGCCTTAGGTGTGGCCAACAAGGGCACTTTGCGCGTGACTGCCCAATGACGGGCGATTCAAAGCGTTGTTTCAAGTGTGGCGGATACGTCTGTATCTCCCCCGCCTACCTTGCCCGGTCATGACCGGGGTTCGCGCAGCTATCTCCTCCTGTTGTCCCCCCCCCCCCCCCCCCCCCCGCCTCCTGCGCTCCTCCCGCCGATGATTCTCATTCCACACAACAAAACGGCCGACACCCCCCCCCCCCCCCCCCTCCTCGTCCCCTCCCTCCCCTCCCCCTCCCCCCCCACCGCAGGGCCACATGTCCCGTGATTGCAACGCCTCTGCCAAGCTGTGCGACCTGTGCAAGCGACCGGGCCACATCGCGCGGGTCTGTGCGTCGACTGAACCCCAAGCAACATCATCCCCTCATTTTCCCCAGGACTGCCCAACCCATACCACTGGACTGCCGTATCGCCCCCGGGGTGCTCCCCCGCCTCCATCACCCTACGGTGGTGCTCCCCCGCCTCCATCACCCTATGGTGGTGGTGATTACCCCCCGCCTCCAGACCCCTACCAGCCGTATCCGCCACCCCAGGGCAACGGGTACCCACCCCCGCCCGGTCGATATCCCCAGGACAACAATCCCTATCCCAACGATTACCCGGCCTATGTTCCCCAGCACGTGGCTCCACCCCCGGCCGCACCCGCGCCTGCACCCGCACCTGCAGGACCTGCTCCGAACCAAATGCCTGCGCCTGTTGGTGGTGCGACCGGGCCGACTCCACCCGGGGTCAACCCGCTGATGTTGACCGACCCCAATGCGATGCTCGTCTTCCAGCAAGTGCTGACAGCCCAGCTCTTGGCTCATCTCCAACAACAACAACAACAACAACAACAACAACAGCAACCCACGGGCCAACAACCCACGGGCCAACAACCCACGGGCCAACAACCCATGGGACAACAACCCATGGGACAACAACCCATGGGACAACAACCACCCATGGGACAACAGACGGGCCAGCAGCAGCCCCTTCAACCACAAGTCCTTTCCCAGGCCCAGCCCCGTCCCGTTCAAAATCAGATGATGCCTCCTCAACAAGAATTTCGGTAAATCATGGCAGTAAAATACCTGTACGAGAAAATGGCCCTTTTTCGTTCCGATCTGGACCGTCTTAACAACAAAAAAAAAAAAAGACGGACGCTGCGTCACCTAGTGGGTCTTCCCCGGTTGACCAGTCAGCGCAGGCACTTGATCATGCGCGATGAAAAGCGCGTTCTCCTGTCCCTCGGCGAATCGGATGGCGGAATTTGCGCTTGCTCTTGCGCCTAAAATATGCATTTGGTCCTATTCGCCCTCCACAAACGACCTTTGTTTCTCGGATGCGATGTTGCGAATGCTCGGCTTCGCTTCACCTGACCGACCGAGTTTGAGTTTGAGCTCGTTGTTTAATATGATTCATCCTCGAGATTCTGGCACATTTGAGCGCTGGTTCACCCAACTTCCAAAGTCAGATTTCTTACCGGTTTCTCTCCCCGAACCTCGTTTCCTACAGATCCCCTTCCGGCACCCCCTGTGAGGATATCAAGCCTTGCATGGCTCGTCTCCGGTGCGAAACCGGAGAAATCGCCTGGCTCCACTTCGTGCCCATAACGTGGCACGGCAATGACCTGGTTGGGACCGCCTGTCCGCTCAGTCCGCTGAGCAAACAGACCACTGGCCATCTCTCGAATGAAGGGCTGCTCTTGGTACAACGCGACGACGCGATTGTGCTTGAGGTTAGCCTGTCTTCGCCTGCTCCAATCCTCACCATCGCCTGTCGCCACACCACCTTCGTTTGCAGGGTTCCGGGGTCTTTGCCTCCGCTGAGCCGCGTCTTCCGTCTCTCTTCGACCTCCCCATCCCTGTGGACCGTCCTGTGGTCGAACAGTTCTGGGCCCGGATTCGCCAGCTACCGCCCTTGTCCCCCTCCTCGGCCCCTCCTCGCCATTTGGAGTGTTCCTTCCGCTGTTCGCATGGGCGTTGGCTGAAACTCACCTGTCAGCCTCCTGAGGGCGATCTCGTTCTGTGCGAAATGCGTGACGTGAGCAAAGAGAAGGCCGAGTCTGTGCACTTTTCCCCTTCGCTCACCCTTCCCTCTCCACTTTGCGCACATACCTTTCCACACCTTTCCTCCATCATCTTTCCTCCCTCGAGTTCAATCATGTTGAAGCTCCAGCGGGACATGGCCATGATCCTCTCTCAAGAAATCCCGCTCATGGATGCTCTCCACAAAATCCTGGAGTTGGTTTGTGGCCACCTCGATTTCATTGACAGGTTTGTGGGTTATGTGTCCGGGCAGGCGGATATATCTTCTGGTTGTTAGCGGCGCCTTTTATCTCTTCGACCCGTCCACCGACAAACTGAAACTGATTTGTTCGAGCGGCTTTGGTGACGCCTTTTTGGAGGTCTTCGTCGTTTGCATCGCGATATCCAGCCTCATCTCCTCCTCCTCCCCATGCCGCTTCCCAGAGAATCGAGTCGTTTCATCGACTCCCAGTGACGACCGACGTGATGGTGTCTTCCAAGGGGGAATTGATTGTTTGCCAGGGCCCGCGCCGATGTGGGTGGTTGCAACGCATTTTCACGGGTGCTCTGACTGGCCCCTTCCAATTCCCGGGGGACATTGAAGATGCTCCCACCAAACCCTGTCGCGCCCACCGTGAGGCACTCTCGCTGACCCTACAGACCTCTCCCACCACCCTCCAAAAGATCGTCAAGGCCAAGGAAATGCGCTGCCTCCACCCGAGCATCCATCAACACCCCGAGTTTTGCTCTGCTCAGTGTGTTCCGTGCGCGCGTGAGGCCGTCCGCGCCATGTATTCGATGGCACTGATCACTGGAACCGACCGCCTCCTGGGGCATGTCCTCCTGGGCTGTCACAAGGGGGGAATGCTTCCGCCCCGAGCCCAGGAGCACCTGAAGAGCACCCTCCTCGATCTCACTCGGAGTTTGGCCTACCGAGTCCGTCCCTTTTTTGGGTTGCGCTGTTGTACGACTTTTTTGTGGTGTCGTTTCCCTCTCCTGATGATGCAGGCGGACATGTTGGCCTTGAAGACCAACGAGGCGAACTTCTCGGCCCTGTTCTCAAATCTGACTGATATGATCGCCATTGTCGATGAGACCAACCGCATCGCTCACGCCAACCAAGCGCTCTGCCGCACGCTGCACTGGCGTTTGGAAGAGCTGATTGGACATCCTTTCCAGACCCTTCTTGCCACGCCGCTGCCCCGTGAGCGAACACTGACGGAATCCGTTCTCCTGACAAAGGAGGGAACCCAGACGCCCGTGACAATCTCGACAACCCCCGTCTGCGGAAGGACGCCACCTGCCTCTGACCGTTCGCCGCCTTCTCCATATTGATAGTGCACCTGGAGCCACAAACCGGTCGTCATCCTCGTATTTCGCGATGCCACCGAGAAGAAACTGCGAGATGATGTTTTCCAGGCCACACTCGAGGTCCGTCTCTACCCCCCTCCATCAATCCACCAGAGGGCGGGAGGGATAGTGTGTTCTTTTTTTTGTTTTTCACTCTACTGTTGTTTTTGTTTCTGGGTGGGGCTCCACAGTCGAGCGGTGATGCCATTCTTGTCCTTGACGCAGGTCTCGCTCGCCACTCGTCATCTTTGCATTTGGAGTTCGCTTTCACGGTGTTGGTTGATCCCCGCAGACAATCGCGTGCTTTTCTTCAACTCGAAATACCAGGGCCTCTTTCAATTGACCGACAGCGAAGTCCGCTGTTTTTCTGTGCTCTTGCCACACACACGCACACATCATTGTTGTTCAGCTTCACGGCTCCCCTTCCACGGGGCGGATCATGGCCATGTGCCAGCGACTCCGCGACCCGCAGGTTCTCGTGACTGCCTCGGAGGGACACCCGGTCCTCCTGCGTTTTGTCGACGGCCAGCTCTGGGAAATGTCTGTGTGTCTTCCAACTCTCGCCCGATCAGCACCCCGTCTTGTTGTACCTCGCCAGGCACATCCAGAGGTTCGAATCCCCTCTGACCCGCACAACCGGACGTGTCTACACATTCACTGATCTGAGCGACCGCGCCCGCGCGCAAGAGTACGTCCAGATGCACAAGAACCTCAACGAGGCCCTGCGTTCCAAAAACGAGTTTTTGGGGAAGATCAGCCACGAAGTGCGCACACCCCTCAACGGGATCTCGGGCGCGCTCCAGCTTCTTCTCGCCGACTCGGCCACCCTCCCCGAACACGTGCAGGATCTCCTTTCGGTGATGCAACTGTCAGCCTCGCACCTCACGGCGATTGGTCTGCCTTTGATTGACTCCTGCCGCGTTCGTTCATCTTTAAGCGTCGTGGCGCCCCCAGTCTCCGATTTGATCGACTTCAGGTCAGCCTCCTCTGCCAACCTTGCCTCTCGCACTGGGATACCCACTCCCTTTTCCCTCGAATCTCCTCTTCTCTCACCCCTTCTCCCGTCTCCCATCCCCCGATTCCCTCCCCCCATTCCACCTCCCCACCCACCTCCTCCCACCTCCCCCACCACCTCCCCATTTCCAGTGCCCTTGAACTCGGCCGGTTACGGATGAACCCTGTCGAGTTCGACGTTCGAAAGTGTGTTTCCGATGTTGTCCAAGTCTGATTCAGCCTCGCCACACCCCCAGCTCCCATCCTCCTGTTGTTGTTTTGTCGTGTGTCTTACTTACGTCTTGGTGTCCATGATTCATCCGTCCCCGCCCGATATCGATATCCGACAACAGGTCCTTCATCCCATGCTGCTCACACTCCACCGGGCATCTGGATGCGCTGCTCCTCCTCCGGTGATCACCTGCGAAGTGTCCCCGACAATCCCACGGGTCCTCCTGGGGGATGAGTCCCGACTGCGCCAGGTCAGCCTCGGGGAGGTTTTTTTTTTACTCGGATTTGCATCCTCGATTCAGGTTTTGTTCAACATTTGCCACAACAGCATCAAGCATACCCGGCAAGGACGCATCGCGATCCGTGTCGAACTGGTCATGCGGTCCAGACGGCTCATCACATCTACGACTCCTGGCACGCCCCTTCCCCAGGTTCCTGGTCCCGCTTCCATCGCGGCCCCTCCGCGCGTTTTCTCGGTATCCCTCGCTCCCACGCCCATGTTGAACCACACGCCCCCTTCCCATCATTACGGTCCTCCGCCAGACGTGCTGTCCCCTCCTGTCGCCACGGACACCAGATCCCCTCCCCTCTCTCACACGCCCTCGTCCATTGTTTCCTGTCACATTCCGGGGTTCTTCATGACCCCGCTGCCTCCCGAGCCTGATTTGGCAACCCCCAGGAGTGTCACGTTCAAGTCAACGGCCCGACGGAGCCTCGCCTCTTCCTCAGCGACCTTCTCGACCCTGCTCGCGCCACAGACTCCACCTCCCTTTTTCCCTCCCCTTTCGCCAGCCCATCTCACCGTCGAACCGGCCGCAACCCCTGGGGGACGGGGTGAAATGATGCAACTGCGCTTCACCGTGCAGGACACCGGGGTCAGCGCACTCCACCTGCGGCCTTGCATCCATTCACACATTGGTTTTTCTAGTGCGGAATCAGCCCCGAGCACCTCGTCCGAATCTTTGACCTCTACTTCACCAAGGGGGGCTCCTCCCCCGAGATGCGGGGCTCGGGCCTTGGGCTTCCCATTGTCCGCCAACTGGTGCGCATGATGGGCGGTGATGTCTCCGTGCGCAGCGATCTGGGCCACGGCACCACCGTGACCTTCACGGTGCTTCTTGAGACCCTGCCTGAATCGCCACCGAGTGGAGCCATCGACGAGAGCCCCCCCGCGCAAGGGCAGAAGCTCGAACTCTCCCAGGCCTTGACACCTCTCGTTCTGAGCCCACCTCTCCCGAAACCCTTCGTTCCTCCGCCACCCACTTCACCCCCTTCGCCGCCACCCACCCCGCAATCCGTGATGATGCCGCCGCCAAGCATTCCGATCCTTCCTCTCTCGACAACCACACCCTCTCCAATTAATCCCCCGCCACCGCCGCCGCCGCCTTCCTCGCCGCTGTTCTCGCCACCGATCCGCCCACCCGTGCCTCCACCCGCTCCCCTACCCGCACTTCATCCATCTGTCGGGTCGCCTCTCCCCGCAGCTGCCTCTCCCCCCGCGTCATCTCCGGAGGTGGAACCCCCCCGGCTGAAAATCCTCGTTGTCGAAGATAACAGGTCTCTTCATATTGGCCGTGGACATGGCTTCTGATGGGTTATCGCGCATTCCTGCTTTTAGCATTAACCGATTGGTTATTACCAAGATGCTGGGCCGTCTAGGTTTTCCACTCAACGTGCACGTTTTCTGCGCAGAAGACGGTTCTGCCCCTCGTTTCTCTTCCGTTGACTCTCCTCTCCTCCTCACAAAAATTGCAGGCAAAGTGGCAGTCGACATGGCTGCAGCAACCAGGTTCGACCTGATCTTCATGGATGTCTGTGACTTGGCAGATTCATCAGCGATGTCCCTCCCTCCCCCCCCCCCCCAACCCCAGATCCAAATGCCGCGGATGGATGGCATCGAAGCGACGCGACAAATCTTGCAATCGCTCCGTCCCGGACAACCGCGCCCGTACATCGTCGCCATGACCGCGGGCGTGCTCGCCACCGAACGAGAAAGCTGTTTTGCTGCCGGGATGAACGTCTGTTGTTGCTGCTGCTCACCTCTGTATTTGTGATTGCCTCTTAGGGGTTTCTCGCGAAGCCCTTTAGCCTCGCCGAGGTGACGAAAATTCTCTCTCTTGCTCTACTGCATGCGGTCGCGGCTCGTCCAAGCGGGTGACGATCAGCACTTCGTGTTGCGTGTGTTTCTTTTCTGGTTGACTACATTCTTTGTTGACAGTCGAGTTCGGGGTTTTGAGAGATGATGGGCGCATTCTCCAACTGTGGCTTCATCCATCGTTTTTTCCCTCATCCCTTATGCGAATAGAGTCTGGACCGTTCTCGCGGAGTTGCAACTCTTGGGACAGAGGGAAGATGGAGAACTAAAAGGTCCTGTGCAAATCTGTTCGCCAGGGCTCGTATCAACACGCACAAAACAACACCGGCGAGAACAAATATAGCGGGCATCCCCCAAGTTTTGTGAGGCACTAATTGTTTGACAGACTGGCGCAATTCGAGAGGAAGAAACTTCGTGTGGACGAGGCCGGAATCGCTTTGTCTCGCGGATCACTCGCCGAGATTCTGAGGAATCAACGAATTCCAAACCCCGTGGTTCAGATCATGCAAATGGATTCTCAGGGAAACGGGGCGTTCCGTCTTTT